>JALPQI010010175.1:0-41197 GCA_025490895.1 Thaumatotibia leucotreta | reverse complement strand
TAATGATGAATGAAAAACTTGTTGAATGAAGTTTTATTTATTAGTCATATTACCCAATGGTTCAAAACTTCGGTTTAAATGTGAAACAGACCTTCAAAGAGTTAATTAAATTCATTTTACCGTCATGAGCTCGTTGAGCATAGTCCTCTCGTCTCAACGGAGTGATCGCGACTGGCCGCGCCCACGGATGGAAATAGAAGATATAGCAAATCACGCGAAATGCGCGACGGGAGAGAACACAGCGCGCGAAATAAAAAGGGTCTATACGCCAAATGCTTCTTACCTCTCTATCTCTTAAACATGACAACCTATAAAAAAAGTTACGCCTATCAGCCCTCGGCATTAGTTTAAGCTACAAAATACTAAATTATTACTATTATAGCATGCAAAGTAACGTCAGGAAATAAAATCTCCCCGAAAATTAGACATGTTTTCGTGGTCGATTTCTATCGAGCGAACTTCAATCCTTTGCGGATTTGTTCCCTATCAGCCCTTGCAAATATGATGTAGTTTCTGTATGTATGATATTGTGGCATATTTTCATGTTTAAGACATCTTAAAATGCAATCTCCGTGCTGCAATTTGGGTGTATGCGCCCTCTTAATCCACTGATATAGATGCTAAACGTGGCTTTCAGCATCCGACTTGGGAAGACTACAGTGATAATAGTTTCACGTGACTAATCTACAGAAAGTAGCATCTACGGTTCGTTACAACTAATTTTTATTTTCTAGTTTTTGGTGCAATAAAAACCGTTTAACTTAAAACTTTTTTTACTTATTTTATTTTCAAGTTTTTAGTGCAATTGTTAAGTTAATTTCCGATACTAAATATTCTACATCAAAGATGTTGTTTGTAATATGCAATACAATTATGCATGCTAGCGTTTAACTCTCGCGCTTTAATAAAGACAGGGCTGACAGGGGTATACTCATACTCTCAGTCATATCAACCGGATGACTGCAGGTCCAACGGCACTTCCTATACGAGTCTGACAGGCCGGAGGGCCGTCAGGGCCGACGACTCGCCTTACGCAAACCACTCACGTTGTGAGTCTATCAGCTGTAGGGATGCAGGCCCGACGGCTCGCCCTACGCTACGCGATTCACTCACGCTGTCACTCTATCATCTGGAGGGCCGCAGGCCCGACAGCCCGCCCTACGCAGACCACTCACGTCACGCTGTCATTCTATCAGCTGGAGGGCCGCAGGCTCGACGGCTCGCCCTACGCGATCCACCCACGCTGTCACTCTATCAGCCGGAGGACCGAAGGCCCGACGGCCCGCCCTACGCAAACCACTCACGCTGCCATTCTATCTGCCGGAGGGCCGAAGGCCCGACGGCTCGCCCTACGCGATCCACTCACGCTGTCAGTCTATCAGCTGGAGGGCCGAAAACCCGATGGCTCGCCCTAAGTACACGAACCACTCATGCTGTCACTCTAGCAGCCGGAGAGCCGCATGCCCGACGGGCCGCATGCCCGACAGGCCGCCCTACGCGAACCACTCACGCTTGCACTATATCTCGCCCATGCCCGACAGGTCGCCCTTTGCGATCCACTCACGCTGTCATTCTATCAGCCGGAGGGCCGAAGGCCCGACGGCTCGCTCTACGCGATCCACTCACGCTGTCATTCTATCAGCCGGAGGGCCGAAAGCCCGACGGCTCGCCCTACGCGAACCCGATGGCCCGAGGGGTGAACTCACACCATCAACAAGCGGACCGCAGGTCAGGCACCACATCCTACGCACTACCCACGCTGTCAGCGGTTATGGCACACTAATAGCGTTTATGGTAGTAGGATTTGGAAGTGAGTATTCAGTTTAATTTATTTTACCCATTAGATAAAGTATTACTTTAAATTCAACATTTCGATAAACCTGGCGGTTATGGTAGGCAGTAGCACGTGTCTCAGCAGCATCAGGTTTTAGGAGTTGGAAGTCAGTATTATATCCGTCTGTATCTTTTCGTCCAATATTCCGCAGGGTTTGAAGACGAAAGTCTTTGATCAGTGTATGTTGCCAGTGATGACATACGGTACTAAACCGTGGTCGCTTACAATGGGCCTCATAAGAAGGCTCAATGTGACCCAAAGGGCAATAGAGAGGGCTATGCTAGGAGTCTCTCTGCGATATTGGATTAGAAATGAGATCATCCGCAGCAGAACCAAAGTAACCGACATAGCTCTTCGAATCGCTAAACTGAAGTGGCAGCGGGCGGGGCTCGTTGCGCGTGGAACCGATGGCCGTTGGGGCGGTAAGGTTCTCGAGTGGCGGTCACGACCGTAACGGAAGGCGTAGCGTGGGTAGGCCCCTCACAAGATGGACTCATACTCATGACTTGGTGTAGGACGCTGGATGCGAGTGGCTCAGGGCCGGTCCACAAGGACCGACCCTGTGCCACTCGCATCAAGGCAATCTTCTGCCACAAGGCAATCTTTGGGGGAGGCCTGTATTCACCAGTGAACGTCTTTCGGCTGATATGATGATGATGATGATAATGAAATCCGTACGTTTCTATCAAATGTCTAAAGCAGTACTTCAAAATTTACATATTGCTAAACCTAGCGGTTGTGGCAGGCAGTAACACTGGAGTAGGTATCAGACTTGAAGAGTTGGACGTTAGTATTAAATTTGCATGTTTCTACTTAGTATTTAAAGAACTTCTTTAAAATCAAAATATCGATAAAAGGTTAACCTTGCGGTTATTGTGGGCAGTACTGCAGCATCAGGAATGAGGAGTTGGAAGTCAAGAACTCCTCTGTTAGAATTTGATTATGTCAAACATGCTATACTTTCATTTTCACGTGTCTATCACTCACGGTTAAGGTAAGCAGTGCGTCTGCAGCATCAGGCTTTGAGGATACAAAGATACAAATATTATAATATTGCATTGTCATGGGGACTTGATAAGAGTTCCAAATTTTATTGATTTCGGTGCAGTAGAAATGGTCGAAAAATCGATCACAAGATTTGAAGCATCGACGACAGTTGATACGCGGTGAAGTTAATAAAAACCGTTTAAAAAGTACAAAACCGTAGACGTTTTTTGAATGGTTTTTTTTATACTTTTAGTCCTTGTGGACAGGCGAAAGCACTAAGCCATACTGCCTCGTTTTTGAATGGGCTTGCGCTTTGGACCAAGGAGAATAAATTATAATCACTACATTTGGATTGGACTTGGAATCCCGTGAGCTAAAGCCGTTAGCACCACCGCACCGCAAGTTTTGTGTGTTGATGGCTAGCCGGTACATATAAACTCTGTTCGGAAGCAAATTACCTTAGAATTTTTCGTATTTCACTCTGCCCTCCAAATAGAATAATCAAATAATAAAAATGTCTAACTAACCAGCTTGTACGTAGAAAATTGCGGCAAATCCCAATTTGATATAGAAAACCCAATTCCCGTCTATAATTTTCAAATTTATCGTTTTAAAATTTATCGTTTGACAGGGTATAAATATCATCTACTTAAACACGCAGGTTAAAGAGCGTAAAATATGCCTCTAATTAAAAAAAAAAAGGAAAGTGACAGTGACATTCAACTGACAGTCACTTGCTTAGAGGTTGCTTGCTGATCCCTCCTAATCGTTTTCAATTGATTTTCTGGCTAAACAAGAAGTCAATCGATATGGAACCAAAAGGTGAAGACAATTCTGTTGAAAAAATTATCTTTGATGCTATTGCTCAAGGAGATTTAGATTTGTTCAAGAATACCTTAGCGCAACATAAGGGCAGCGTCGATTTCTTCGACGAAAATGGCATGACCGCTCTACAACACGCCGCTTATAAGGGCAACAAGGATATGGTGCAACTGTTGCTCGATAGGGTGAGTTAATGTGGCAACAATTTAACGCAACGATCGGCTAGTAAACTTTTGCATATCTGTATTGACCTATGTACTGTGCGTTGCAGGGCGCGGACGTGAACTCTGGGAAGCACGAGTATAACTACACAGCGCTGCATTTTGGTGCCTTATCCGGTAATTCCGATGTTTGTAAGCTGTTGCTTGACGCTGGTGCCAAATCAACCGCCACTAATTCCGTAGGGCGCACTGCTTCGCAAATGGCAGCATTCGTTGGGAACCACCATACTGTTGCCACTATCAACAACTTTGTGCCTCGAGCAGAAGTCTCTTACTACTCTGTGCCTCAAGGACATCAAACTGAAGCCTATTTACCCTCCTTTCTGGTAGATCCCCTACATAAATTTGTATTGGGTGTCAATATCCACCCAGTGCGGTTAGCCCTCAATCTACAACATATACCTGGTCTACTAGAGAATGCTGATAAAATCAGTAAAGTTCTTGAACTGCTGTGTAAAAAGGAAATGACAAGGGGCAGTGACACTAATGAAGTCATGGCTTTTAAGTACCACTATCTCTCGTATATTGTTCGGGAGATACACAACATCAGGGATAAGCAGAAACCAGTAGCGGAAGATAAAAAACATGACATTGTTGAAGTGTTTGCAAAGAAACTTTTGAAGCCGGGAAAAGATGGCATCTCACTTGATCTAATGGATACCTTCCTTAAGGATTGTGTTAGGGAATTCCCTTATAGAGAATGCACTACATTTCACCAAATGGTGTCCTCTTTGACAAGCAAGGACCCTCCGCCTGCATTGTCAGTAATCAACTGCACTATCAATGGCCAACGGGGCTTTGTGGATGCAATCCCCTATTGCAGTACTTGTGGAGAGGAGAAGCCAGCCAAAAAATGTTCCAAATGCAAATCCGTGCAATACTGTGACCGAGAGTGCCAGCGTCTCCACTGGTTCGTTCATAAAAAAGCCTGCAACAGAGAATCCAGTGCTCCTGCTACCCCCAATGCTAAAGTGAATATTGATGCGGGTGAATTAAGTGCAGAGCTTCAAAACCTTGTAGCAGGATAGAACTAACTGTAAAAGTAGCAAATTAATGTAATGCACCAAGTCAGTGATTCCAGATCAATAAGTGTACCTATAAACTGTTAGGCGATACAAAATATTTTCTTGACACATATTAAAGCTAAGCTTGTAATTCCTCATTTTGTTGTATTTAAATGTTTCTGAAAGTGATGTGTGGTTAATTAAATTTATTTACATTACCAACACATTATGTATTTTCATTCCTCCATACAATATCAAATATTAAATATTGATTTTTGTGTATACGCTGACATAGCAACATATGTAAGATGTTTCTACTAATGAAAAAAAAACAGATTCCTTTTTAAATGTATAAATAGAATCACTTTACATAATTCTAATAACTTTGAATATTTGTCCGAGATAATACAGAAATGATAATGATATATATTTTAAACTAAACGCCATCTACCATTATTGCTGCTAACTGCTTAGTTTTATTACAAAACGTTCTCTTCGCATTACGCGTCGTTTGTGTATTATCACTAGATGGCGCCCCTATGCAGTGTCGATGTCGGCATTATGTGGGTATGTGCAAATTGCAGAAGTGCAGACTTCATTGAGAAATGAAACTTATATCAATCAAATGTATTTTTATAGGATATTGTATGGATTAGGTATGGTGTTCAGGTGTATAATACAGGGTACAATCCAAATCGGTCAGTATGGAGGTTTTGGATACCATAACAGATAGCGAAATCTTGTCTTAGGAATCATGAGATCATAAGATCGATTTTAGTAAAAAGACAAACTGCATTCATACACTTACAAAACTACGTGTACTCGGCCCAGGAATCGAACCTGGAATTTTTGAAAAATTTAAATTTCGTTGATTTTATTTGGATATCGGTTGTGTAGCTCTTAAATAGTAAATGTTAAGAAACATGATACCTATCTAAAACGAATAAAATGCATTGGTTTTAAACAATCAAGATTTAATTATCAATGCAGTTTTTCTTTTTACAGAAATCGATATCATGGTTCCTAAGACAAGATTTCGTCGCTATCTGTTATGGTTTCCAAAACCCCCATACTGACCCATTTGGATTGATCACCCTGTACCTACCTATATGAGAGAGGGTGAGACTGGATAAATCTGTAGGTACTCACCTATATATTTGAACTTGACATGGGACCCTCGAAATATATAGTGCCTTCTAATGAAAATAGATACGTGGCAAAAACCTATAACTTGGGCACAGAATACATTATTAGTACAAACTTGGGGCCGCCATTCAAATTTTCAATCAACAGTAGGTATACTAGGTATATATAAATGTGTCCACCAAATCACCCAGTGGATTGTAACAAACTAATGGCGCAATAGAATCACCTGGGTGATCTTGGTGATTGGATATAATTGTCCTCTATACAATATAATCACCCGAGGGGAGTATGATAGACTCAAATTCCAATTAGATCACTCTATCTCAGGAGACAAAATCGTCAAATCGACAACTTGCAAGTTGCCTCTTTTCAAACTTTGAAATAAGTAAATACCAATCGTTTTTATTTTGCACTGATTTAAATAACACTGAGTACCTACTTCGATTTGACTCATTGTCGATCATCAGTCAATACCTAAACCACATCATCACTATCACCAGCCTATCTCCGTCCACTGCTGGACTTATTAGACCTGTCCTATTAAAAACCTACCGCATTAGGAGGTTATATACAGGAGGCCCGTGATCACCACGCCACGCTAGGTAGGTACCTACATTTTTCAGTTTGTTAGTAAGGTTTTTATGTTGGATACCTACAGTCTCCGTCTGATAGGTATATCGGTGCTGCCAATAAGTGCCAAGAGTGCTCATAAATATCTGAACATGCACTGACGATGACTGTACTTTTAAAACACAAATGCAAGCGCGGGAATTGAATAATTTCATAAATGTGCCGATATTTATTTACTCAGTTTTGGAATGTATCATGTTGCTGTTTTGGCTCATGTAGATATTCGTCATATAAGTTTATATTCTGTGTCATTGTAAGCTGTTTGTTCCCCAATAAAAATAAATTAATAAGTAGGTGACTAGGTGTTAGTATATAGTTAGTCTATTTTTCGGTGCACGATGTATTTCTCAAAATACCTATCCTACAAACTTCGTATGAATTCGTGTTAAATCATTCCGATCATTTTTTTTTTCTTTGACTAAGTGGTGGATTTATCGTAGGTACCGTTGACATGTAATCAACATACTAAATAAAATATAAAATTGATATCAGTCACCCCTGAGGCTCCGGCCTCTAGGTCACGCTTTAATTCTAAATGATTCTTCTTCAAAATTCTTATTATACCTGCACCTCCCACAGTACCAGGTGCTGTAGGCTTAGCACAGGATTATTGCGATAATATGTCGCCGCGAGATAGACTATCCGTCCCTCTTTTATTCATATACCTAGTTAGTAAAAGATGGAAATCTATCTCGCGGCGACATACTGACATACCAATCATGTGCTAAGCATACTGATACTGCTCTTATTCGAACAATTGCCGAATTGCATTGACCAGCAGAACTGCGTTGTTGTAGCCGATCTTATTGGTGAAGTTTCGAGTTAATTGCGCCTATGCGAGCGCACCTTTAGGTACTAACCTAAGGCCTGCACACATAAAGGTCTCTGCCCACTAGACCGTAGCATACCATGACCGTAGCATGAACGTATCAGACAAAAAAATATTCTTTGTATGGAAAAGTATGAGACTATGCCCACTAGGACGTTCCGTCGCCGGCCAACACCGTCGCGTGCCATGCACGGACCGGCAAGAATTGTCGGCGAGAATATTTTGCCGGCCCCGACACGCTACGTGCATGGCACGCAACGTTGCCGGTACGGTGTGCGCAGGCGGCGAAACGGTGAGCATACGGGTTCTATTTACATTTTTGTATTGTATTTACCATATTTTTTTCAAAACTCTCCAAATTTTTCACTTTTGAAACCTATGCTCTTAAGCAGCTGCTTCATTGTTATTTAAAATTAATTATTGTTCCAAAACTATTAGAAGATGTAAAAATAATCAAACAAAACCAGTACTTGACGGAGTCACATTGACAATCATGACAAGAACATATGTACTCTCATAATATAGACAATATATTTACCAATTCCAAGAAGTTTTAGTTTAATATCATAGATTACACTTATCAGTGTCTAGGTTACCTAGACAATGATAAGTGTAATTTAATACTATAATCATATTAATAATAAATAAACACATTCCGCCATATCAATGTATAAGTAGCATAACTGACGATTCGAAAGTGCTTGTTGCTAAGCCTACTCAATAAATATTTTTTGACTTTGAGTTGACTCAGTAACAACTCTAGTAGGACCTTCAATGGATTTCGATCGCAGTTTACGATGTCTGCTCAGAAAAATAGGTGTAGAAATAAACTCTTAGGAAAATACTAGCACAGCGATAGTAGTCTAAAGGGCGCTAAAACAATTTGCAACTGATAAAACTGTGACTATGGAACGATAACGACGGATATGAATCGCTCATACTACGGGGATGATACGTAGTTGCGACGCGGATGATACGTGGTTGCGACGCGGATGCAACGGTCACTAAACGGGCTTAGCACGGACATGAAACGATGTACACACGTTATAGTGGGCATAGTAGCCCGTGTCGTCTCACATTCCGTGTCTGATACGTTCATGCTACGGTCATGGTATGCTACGGTCTAGTGGGCAGAGACCTTAAAGCGTTCAACTCCAAATCGTAATCATGGATATTGGCTTTGAGTACAGTAAATAATAGTAAAGATATTATGTTGTTCATTGCAGTAGCCGTACCATTACTTTGCAAGTATCGGTAATGTCAGGTTTTACTGGATATTAGTTGATACGGGTTCTCTTATTTATCGCCGAAAATTATATGGCCGAATATCACTTCCCAACACACGTTTCGCGAAATGTTACTTCGCCGAATGTTCATTTCCCAACTTATTAAAATGTTTTCTTTTATTTGCCAACCTCACAGTTACCAACTCAACATTTGGTCCGTGTTTTAAAAAGCAAATCTTCAAAATGCCAACATTCATGTGGCCGAATGTTTTACTTGACGTAATATACAATTCGTTGTTTATTGTTTACCAAATGTTTCATTACGTACAATTTCGTTTAGAGGGGAGGCCTATGTTCAGCAGTGGACGTCTTATGGCTGAGATGATGAAATTTTATACAAATAATTACCTTTTTTTGAAATGGCTCCTTTTTCCATTTTTTTAATAATTTTCTTGTACAGTTTGAATACTAGCATTTTTTTTTCGGGATGAAAAAAAAAAAAAACTCGAAGGTAAGGCGGGAGCTCGCTACGCTTCGTCCCGCCTCACCTTCTAACCTAACCCGGCCAAGCGGATCTGCACTGGAAGGCTTTGCTCACTCGCTTCGCTCGCTCGCTCATTTTTTCCTTCTAGTTAGAAAAAAATACCATATAAATAATAGTGAACATTGTTTTTTTTTTTGTTGGATTTTTCAGTGTTTGCCAAAGAACGAATTAAGTATGGGTGGGCTTGTTTGTAAACTTGCCAAATGTAAGAAAAGGCAACTGTTGCATCAGCGAAACGTTATTCGTCCATGAGTTGTTCGGTCAAGTGAACCATTTGACAAATGATAAGTCTGCCAAAAGTTTAGTTGCGTTATAATAATCTGCTTTACAATAATTCTGCCAAATGAAACGTTGTCATACAAAAATTTGGCAATCGTTAGTTGTCAAAGTAAAAGGTCGGCGAAACGTTGGTTGGCAAATGAAAATCGGCCAAACAAAATTCTGCGAAAAGGCAGAACACCGTTGATACGATTAGGTACAGCTAGGCCATCGCGCTCGCTCCAATATCTATGTCAGTGCGAGCGGGATAGAATGCATTAAGGTGCATTCAGACCAAACGAGCATTAGCTATTTCTATCCCCCACTCTACGAAATCAACGAATCACGTTTTGTGTAACGATCGAATTTCGTAGAGTAGGGGGTTAGAATAGCGAATGCTCGTTTGGGTTGAAACTCTGAATGCACCTTTACGTATCAAGTAAAACCAAACGCAGGTATCCTTTATTTTCCAACTAATGGTATCTACGGCTATAGGGCTCCACTCCGTCCTAACGCTTACACTTGCAAGTTTTGAAACAACTTACCTAACACCTATGTAACAAAGAAATGCAGATACCTACTTATTAGCAATTTAGCAACTCGCTCTTACCCATTTGCTTCTCGAAACTGCAGTGTAACTACAGCTTTTTGTTATTTCCAAGTGGAAAGGGACATAGATAGATATGTAGATACTAGATACACTAAATCCATACCAAACTCATCCTTGTACCTAAGTGAAATATTGGAGGTATACCTAGTACCTGCCTATAAAGGTATTGGAGCCGAATTGCATGCATTAATTTCTGACCCATTAGGGAAAATGTTCTCAAAGATGCAATGGAGAAATTGGACCCTGACCATGTTACTGGTTAGATATAACAACTTGATATGTAAGTATTGGAATTTCATACTCAATGTGATACCTAAACTTTTTTTGATAAATGTGACAACATCTTGACAAAAAACACCTAGAACGAATGCCAATGTTACCGGGTAAAATATTACCTCCGATTTCAAAAAATAACGTAGGTACCGATACCGTAGAGGTGCCTACAGTTTGACGTGAGGTCATTTATTTTGGTAATGTATGAATGCATTCGCCAGGACCCCAATAATTATCATTAGCCCCGATAGTTACCTTACGTTAAGATGAAATAAAAACAAGTGATAATTGTTTTAATGGTATATTTTATAATAGAAATCTACAAAGATATTTTGGATTCTCTAAATATTTACAAATTATATCTATTATAATTTTCTATACTTTTATTATCAATATGCACGCATATGAGAAACAGATAGGTAATAAAGTAATAATACATATTCAATTGCATATAAAATTTTAGACGATTGAATTTTATTACAATTTATTTTAACAATAATAATATGTGTATTTTACTTAAGGTACCTATGACAGGATTATTTCGACGGTTGCCAACCAAAATTCGCTAAAAACAAATACCTACTTGAAAATAAAAAATATCGTATCTCACTTCCAATCCTATAAACAGACATACGATGTTGTTAAAAGTAATGACAGTTTTTACAGTGGGTTATGGTTGTCAACCGACGATTTTGAAATTAAATTCGTAAGATTTACAATGACACAATTTTTAACATTGGTTCAATTAGATACACCTACATTAGTAACAAGGAAACATGATAACATTGATAACTATACTCTTAATTAGGTACCTATCTTTTGTAAAAAAAATATCAGAATCAGAGACCGGACTTGACTCATACTCACTAATTACTTAATACTGCTCTACATTTTGACTCAGTGAAAAACTGGTTCAGTAACATGTGTAGCTTTGAAATTGTTCATATTCGCCACTTACTATTTTTAATTCTTTCTTACTATTCTATAAGGAGCATTTTACCATTATCGTATCATAATACTTATAATAATCAAACATAAATATTTATATTTTATAATTATAATACAAGGCACTGTTATCACAACAAAATATAATATATTTCAAAATTAAACCTACGAGGTAATTCTGAACTGAAACTACTACACGTTTAACTGTATATCAACGATATTTACAATTTAAGCATCTATTGCAAATAATGCCCATCGAGGTTACACTAGCACCAAGTCAAATGGTGATACGATATCACCCTTCGCCTAGAAGAGCGCTTATTGTAAAGCTCTTGACTCTGCGGCAAGGCGCGGGCGCAGGAACGGGGGGTGAGGGCACCGCTGGCGGGGGAGGGGGAAGCGTGGGCGCCCAACCGAACGGCATAGGTCCAGGCCAAAGACCCAGGGGCATGGGCATGTGCATGTGTCCTAAGTAAGGCAGTTCTGGAGGGCAGAAAGGCGGAGGTGGCGTGATGTTTTCAGGCGGTGCGACGAGCGGAGCGGGAGACTCCACGAGAGGTGGCGATCGCGGGGAAGACGACCGTAAACTCCCTTCTTCAGAGCATGAAGACGCGGCGTCAGAACACGCTCGCTTAGCCTCAGTTGACTCCGTATTTTCTGCAGCGTCAGTATCAACATTCTTTCTCTTACATTTGGACTGGCCACACGCTCTAAATCCTTTCGCGAATGGGTTGTTGTCAATCTTCAATTTTGTTATGCGGTCATTCTGTGAACAAGGAAAAAGAACATTACTAATTATAGTCACGAACAGGAAAATAGATATAAAGGCGTCAATTGTTTTGCTACTGCTATTGGCTTTAGTAATTACATAATTATTTCGTGCGCTTTCACAACTAAAGGCATTACAGAAATTGATTAACTAATACGTTGTCATAAAATAATTAGCGTCTATCAAACAGTAATATCCGCCGTAACGGTTTAGTCGCTCGGAAACTTTCTTATCTCGAGAATGCAATTTAAACATCCGTTTCCGCATGCATCCCTAATAGCTTGTAAGGGATAATTGTCACATGTGGCGTGCCGTTGCGTGGCGACAGCCCAATTAACCGAGGCGCCGGCGCAAACTCCTAGCGCGAAACTTGATACTCGGAAGCTACTCTTTAGTTAATAAGCTTGCGCAATTCTTTTTGAAAATTACAATCTAAAATTAGTTGACAGAACGGTAATTGCCGTCGTGTTTGAGTTCCAAAACCCTGACCTACGAAATTCCACACTGTGGTTAGGATTTATCTTAGCGAAATCCGGACAGCAAACAGTCTGGGCACATGCGAAGTCTTCTAACGATGTTTACAGGCTTGATAAGGCGGCGCCAGCTCACCGTCGCCGATAACGCACCCGCTGAGATAAAAACGAGTGCTAAAAGCTTGAGGCACTACAGTTTTACCAGACTTCCAAATTTGGCCGATTAGTGGAGCAGCGTTTGCAGCTCGGCGCCGCCCTCGGCCCGCCCTGTCGCCCGTGACGTCACGCGTCAAACATCCCAGGCGTTTTCACTTTTTGCGTGACGGTTTCACATATTGGCGACTGTCGCCAGTTTTTTTAATGTATAATTAGGCCTTTTAGCAAATTTACTTTGTTTAAACAAACTTAAGTGTGCGGAGATTGATTTAGTGGCAGCGAAAACGCGGTCTACCTACTTCCTGGCACAATTGTCGGAGTATAATTGAAGCGGTGTGCCACCTAGTTACGCCAGTGTCGGCGGCTACAAAAGCGATATTCTAATTCGCTAGTAATTCGCAACAATGCTTGAGCCGGCGGGCGTCCGTCTGTCCGGGGATAATGCGCAATGATACGCCGCCGCCATTGTCCGGTCCCGTTACCCAATCCAGGATAATCCCACAAAGCTGCCGAAACTTTCGAATGTAATGTCATTTACTGGATATTCTAATATAGTCCATAATGCAAGTGGTTTAGGTAGTTGTGCCGAGTGCTTGGGTGTGTAAATGGGCGCGGGAGCGGGAAACCGTTCGCGCCTCGCTGCAGTCAGCTTGAAAGGCGCCGCGCAAAGACGCCGCGACCTAATTACGTACGGAGGATTACGCAACGGTACGCTGCCCAGCCTTTGTGGTATCAAAACAAACAGCAGGGGGCGACAGTGCCCATACTACTAACTAGATACACCTTTATTGGAGTATTGAATAAATAGGATTAAAATTCATGAAGCTGAATCCGACAGATTGTTATAGATACCTTCTTTAATTTTTATTTAGTACCTACTCCCATTGGCATTGTTATCACATTAGCTGTATTTACCAAATAAATTGTGTAACATACCGATGAACCATTACATTAAACTTCTAACTTCTAGGTACAATATTAGTTTTAGGTAATGATGGTAAAAAGTTTAAAAGATAAGACAGCACTAAAAAGGATTCAGTAGGTATCTATTACCGAAAAAAGTAAGACCACCAAAATGTACGCAGGATTAGCAAACCATACCAGGTATCAAATAACCAGCTAAGGAAAAGCGGCATCATCTCTAAGAATTGTTCTTACTAACTGTTCTCTATTGTGGAATTCACGCGTTTGAACACAATTACGAAATCAGATAATGCGACCTACAAAGTGGATGGTCAAAAAGTAAATTAGCCGGTTTTTGTTTTCCTAAACACACAATGACCGTTCGAGTGGCAATCGGAACCATGTTTTTATCTGTGGCATTTTTTTTCTGACTAGTCAGTAAAAGCATTGGCGCCTCCTTTCGAAAAAAAAACATAAGTGCGAATCACCAATCGTTCCAGGAAAGAGACTACGTTTTCGAGGAAGCAAGACGTGTGGTGATATAGCTGGGACTTCCCTAGATCATATAGATTTACCCTTGACCTAATCTTGAAGGATATTTACAAGTAGGTATCCTACATATATGCCTATACAGGGTGATCAACCCTAATGGGTCAGTGGGGAGAATCTAAAACTATAACACATCGAGAGATTTGGTCTTACGAACCGTCAATTTTAGTAACAAGTAAGAATGCACGCACGGGATTTGAATTAGTACATATAATTTACTTTTGTTTGGATATTTATTGCATTGAATGCGTACCTACGTCATCTGAATGTATAATGTTACCTAATTTAAAAAAGACTATTTTAATAGCATACAAAAAAGAAACGAACTCTCTAGAAATAAGAAAACAGCATGTATCGCAGCATCATTTCCTAGAGCCTAGTTGAAGTCGTAACCAGTACCGACCTGATAAGCAGTGACAGCAATGAACTCAGTCTCTGGGAAGGAGAACGCAGCGTGCGGTGCGCCCCACGCCAGTGCTGCTGCGTCACGCGCTCGCACCACCACAACTCGAGGGCGGTACTTGTGCATCGAAGTCAGCACCATCTGCAGCCAAATATGAATATAAATATGATGAAAATAATAAAATATATTATAATTACGAGTATATTACACTAATTATTTTATCATAATTATCATAAATACTAATACAACCCAACCAATCACAATTTTGTAATATGCAGAAACGACTACTAAAGTGCGAATTAAATTAAAGTGTTCTAAGAAAGATATCATTAGAATCGTTGGCATAACTATGAGAGCCCGTAACGGATAGCTACGGATACACGATTAAGGCCTGTATTTTCAATCCCTAGATAAAAGTAATCGCTAGTTAAAATTATCACTGTTCTTTTCTCAAGGCATCAGTCAAAAAAGGATAGAGCTAACATTTATCTGACAGATGCTGTTAACTGGAGATTGAAAAATCAGTCCTAAGTATATTATAACTGTAGAAAGGTAACTCAGCTGAAAGTACCTACCTACATCGTCTAATTAGACCAATTCACACGTAAAGTTATTGACCGTCTATTTTCTCAGCAGTAAATTTCCGGAACAATAAATGTCATATGCCTGTGAAAATTCGTTCAGTAAATTGATAACAGCTCTGAATTTGCTGATAATGAACACTTTCAGACAAATAACCGGTGTAAAGTACAAACAAACTACTTAGCAAACCCAAAAACCGTGCAAACAGTTAATAAAAAGGCGGGTATACATCGGCGACGTATGTCGCGACGTCTGTCTCCTTGCTATTCCTGTCACTTTATCATGACGAACAGCCCAGTTCAAGAGTAATCTTAAATTGCACTTGTCCGTTAAGGTTTTTAAGGTCGTGGTAAAATGGTTTGCCTCCCCATCGTCATTCAGCAAAGCTTGTGTATCCACGGTACTTGACAATTCGCTACCTGCGCCCGACTCGGTCGAGAGCACTCGACATCGAAAAGGGTTTTCGGGTATTGTTTCAACTGTTTCAGTGAGGTTATGCTACTTGTCTTTTTTGAGTGCTTGCTTTTAAGTTTTTTAGAACATATTACCGAACAGTAACAATCCATAAAATGTAGTTGGATTTAAAATACATAGAACGAAAGTTTACTCTATATTTGTTAAGCAGTCTTCATTATTTAAACACAATGTTTATTCATTTGAATGAAATCAAATAAACCCGCCGTCTAGAATCATATCGTTTAGGACGGACAGGTTGACGGACATACAAAAGTTTCGCCGCCACCGGTAGCTCGTCCATAAAACGGCTAGTCTTCGATCAAACTGATCGACTCATTGATACTCGGGATTTCTGATTGATACGTTTGATTTAGTAGTTTTTTGAAATCTTACAAATTCCAAAGATGTGGTTATGTCAGCATGATATTCAGTCAGGTGTAGAAAATGGTGGGAAATTTATATGTAGGTTAAAAGATATTATGTAATATGTTAACAACAGGAAATAGTATATGAAAGTATGCAAACGTTCAGAGTTAATAATATTTTAATAAATTATGATTATTAGATATAATATGTACCTACCTATCTATATCTGTAATGGTAATAATAATAAGTAACGATAAGTATTTAACTTTATCATATTTAAGTAAACTAAACACCTGCATAATTTAGAATTATATAGGTATTTAATGAGTTTTTCCCGACGCATAGTAACTAAACCGAAGAAATTTGCCCCGTATATATTATTTTAATCGCTTTCTAAGTGTATTTATTTCGCGGTAATATTTTTTATGTTTTCGGAGAAAATTCAAACGGTGTGAAGGCATGTAACAGTACGGAGCATGAAATTATTAAATCGCAATTACTGAACATCGCGCAGCGGGACTCCTCAACGGTCAAATATTTGTTTTTTCGAGTCTGGCAACCCTTTGTTTCAACTATCGCTTTCCGGTTGCATTGTACTTTGCGTTTTTGATACAGACTTGATAAAATTCCTTTTAAATTGTCTTGACAAAAACGTGATCGATAAATCGAGGGAAGAAAAACGATAACCTGACGCAATGTGGAATTGCAAATTGTACGTGCCTTCGAAAGCAAAAGCACCATACGATTAAATTTAGAAAGTAGGTATGTTTTCATCTAAAATTATTATAATTTATTGATGATAGACATCGATATCACAATTGTGGGTAAGACAATGCAGTGTCATAGCCTGTGGGCGTCACTAATAGGTTTTTATCGCGTAGGCGTCGCAGGCGCAGGCACACTTGTGCACAAAAACGCGCGGCAATTAGCCCGTGTCTAGACGGCTTTATCTGCAAACATAGGCGGCGTGACATGTGTGTAGCGTTTTTTCAGATTCGACGCTGGCGGCTATCGGGTCAGTGATTTGAAATTTTGCGTGAAAATCTACCTTTCTGATAATTATTTTGTTTTTATTCTCGTCGTGAAAGGGTTTTTTAATACGGTGACAACATCAATCATTAATTTCATGTACCTACTTATTTAAATTAATTAATTAGTATTGTTTCACAACAGCAATTTTACTGACGTAATTAAAATCCAGTATTTTCTATGAAATTTAAGTTTGAGGCTAAATTACCTACGTCGATTGTAAAGGTACTTAATTATTGAAAAGAAATAAGTACTCAAATATCCTACAATACAAATCAATAAATTATTATTGAAAAATTGTAATAAGTACATATGTACCTATATCTATCTACCCGCAGCGCGCAGTTAAGTTAAACTATATTGGAAATTTTATATTAAAGCCTGCATTGTAAACAAAATACTGCCTAATTCATTTTACCAGATTACTAAATTTATATTTACCTATATAAATTATATGCAAAAACTCAAAAAAACCAAACAGTGGCGCCGTTTAGAAATTAGATAAAATGCCCCATTTACACGTGTCGCGACACGAAAGGCTGACACATGCACGCGATAAAAACCCACGACAAGATTAATTAGATAAGGGTTACCGGATATCTAACCGCTACCCTCGATGAAAAGGACTTATTACTTCTTATGTCAAAGACATAAGATATAAAAGTAACAGAGTAAAATGTGCCTGATGCGAGTAAACTGAAGATAATTAATTTACCGATGCATATCTCTAGTAGGCTGATGGTTGTGCATTTATTGCCTATCGTCGGGGATAATGCAACTGTCACGTTATAATAAAGTGTGAGCGAAAATGTCACATATAACGATAAACGATAAAAACTATAGGCCATCTTTATACATATATTTTTATTGTTTAAAAGGCAGTAAAATGATTTTCTTTGTTACGATATGTTCATTCAATTAAAAATATATATTGTCAGATTCTGAGAGGGGAGAATATAAGCAGTCAAAAATACGTTTATGTCCGATATGTATTTTTTACAAAGGACTATAAAATAAATTGAAAAAAAAAATACGTTTATGTGCCAGCGGCGCTCACGGCGCCATCTGTTAACTTTTAAAAAAATAATCTTTAGTCTATGATCAAACTGACTGAATAAAAATAGGCACAGTCGCTAGCAGATATATCGGAGCGGCTAGGGTGCTCATAAATATCTGAGGCCTCTATTATCATGGCGTGAGTAGACTGCATGTTCAGATATGTTTTAACACCGTGGTCGCTCTAAGGTTTCTGATGCGATTGTCTCTCTAAACGTCTAGCTACGAGTAGGTAGGTACGAGTACCTACATTTTCATAACAAAAAAATCAATGTTTACCTACCAATTCTAACAAAATATATTTTTGGTTCTATGTTGCTATAGATCGTCGCCAAGTAGTTTATGTACTCGTAGTACCCTAATCATTGACCGACAGACATCTTAACACATCTAAAACCACAATTTCAATAGCTTCTTAGCAGGTAGTTACGTAAACTATTCGGGCTCTTTTAACACAAAGTAGGTACCTACCTATCACAATTAGTAAGCCACTGGTTCTCACTTACAAATCTAGTCAGGTATTAGTTAAACCCCTTTCGCGGTAATTGCCTTTAGTTAACCGAGATTATACTAATCCGGTTCATAATTAGTAAAGTTAAAAGAATTGGGTAAAAGTATTTTGCAAGCGGTATTGTTTTGTTGCACTTGAAACTACAATACAACAAAAGACTGCGCACAAAATGATAATGCTTAAATAAAGAGAAAGCCTGCAATTTTCCTTAAATTTTTACTAAAATTAGATGAAGACGTTTTTTTTGCAATGCAAGTTCTACAAGGTCAATTTGTAAAAATGACTTTGTTCTCATTATGTACATGTCATAAATTATTATAGATAATAATATGATTCTCTATTTATCGACAGACAATGATCGCTAGAATGTCAGCATATAATATTTTACAATTAAATTTCCTGCGCTCGTGTATCTCCTCACTGCCTCGGTTTTTTCTCATCAAACAAAGTGCATTTGAAAGTTTATAAAGTAGCTTTTAACTTCGTATAGTACCTTTGACATAAAATATACGGAAAAAACTCAATTTAATTCCTACCTACACTCTTGACTACTAAGTCCCCGCGGCTTATCCTTTGTAGTTGTAAAAAACCTGCAAAAAGGGTAAACAAAAGTACGGGGCATTATCACAGGTGGCGATCCTCAAGTGCACAGCTACCCAGGCGCATATTTCTGCAAGAATGACTCGGCTCCCGAAAACCATTACAATAGAGACCTATCCTTACATCTTACACCTTAAAAACCCCAAATTAAAGCAAAATAGACACTATTTGTAACAATTTAAGACTGGTAAGAAACGAATTACCATGCCATGAGAACTCAAAGAGGCCGCCTGAAGATTACTGCTTACACGTAATTATATGCTATTATGGTATTTGTTGAAGCTGAAATTGTAGCGGTGCATAGTTTTTTGAAGGTAGTACTGGGATATTGTTTGTTGGCGTGTGAAGACTTGCCCATTAAAATTTGTATTGCAAATTCGAATTTGCAAAAAGAGCTAGGTTTATTCTATAAATAAATTATTCCATCGACTTATATTTATGTGCATATTGTGCTTATTTAACACTATGAGCACCTAGGTATACCTAAGACTATCTAGTAAAGTACATAATTTAAATTACGTAATTTTGTTTATTTTATTATTACACATATTCGGAATTTCACTGGATTTCAAGAAAATAGTTCTCTATGAGCGACCTTATCAAGCTTTTGATTGCACTATTAAATAAAAAAGTAGACAGTAGTATATCCATATGAAACTTCAAATTCTGTTTCACGCGCGACCGCCCTGCGCGTACGCACCGAACCGCACCAATCTTACCCTGTGTTGTATATCATATCAGATTTGTTGTGATAGCTGACTGTTCCATGTTAGAATTGACTATGATTTAGGTCAGGGTGATATTTTGAAGGTTCTTTTCTGATTTATAGTAAAAAACAATTAACCAAAAATAAGCAGTTCAAAATATACCAACAATGTTATAATAAGGATGGGATTATTCAAAAGGGTACCAATAAGTATCTACAGTAGGTATTTCAAACAGGTGTCAATTTGTGACGAATCTTCATAGGCTATAGACGCTGCGGTAATCGCGGGCTGCATTTTATAAAAGACATAATTTTTATGATAGAGATTTTGTCTGTACTGTGATTAGCACAACCATAAAGTTGTTACCTTTTCTCACAGTTTCTACAAGCTTATAAAATGGAATTGAGCTTGAGCACACAAGGGAATCATTAATCGAGGTATCCGAGGCGTGAACCGCGTTGTCCAAACACAGCGCCCGCGCAAACAGTACCATACCTTAGTTAGTTCACATTGTTTTCTGATATCGACCTTATTGCATTGACATAAGACTCACCGATGGTCAGTGAGTGTTGTAGTTTAGCAAGCCTCACAATGATACCATGCCTTTCAGCACGTTTGTTACGCTGACGAAACACTTAAACTTTCCTTTGTATGGCTGAGACTCCTGCGGCGACCTTTCAAAATCAATAAATAACAACCGTATTTCAATAGCATGAAGTTCAAATTACCTTGTCAATGCGAAGTAACCGTACACCTTGTACAATCCACAACGACAGCAGGCGCATTTGTATGTTAATCAAAAATCGAGTCTTGATGTAATGAAATTGAGTTGGAAATCGATTGCGTCAGTACTGTACTTATGGCATTTGGTTATAGAGGTGTGGGCAGGAGGCGTTGCCTTTGAAAAGTTATGTAGAGGTTACAGTCACGAGCTCGAATGCAAGAATCGATCTTGTCTATTGATTTCTTGTTCGATTTTGTTTCTAGATTCTCTTTTATTTTGGACTTTATTGAGCACTTTATTTAAAATTGATATTGAATAGTTAAGTTAATATTTTGAAAATAAAAGATCTGTGGAATAACATAATCGATAGGAAATCAGAGTTCTTTGTTTGTAATAGGATAGAGTGAAAAGGATACCAAACAAGTAGATTATTCTTATCACATATTTGTGTTTTGAAAATATTACTACACCCGATAAGCTCTATCTACTGGAGCATCGATTTCTCCTGGTTGGTAGTTAATAGGAATAATTTAGGCGAGAATTTACATTTACGTTTAAGCTCGTGAGTCAACTTTGCATGACCGTTGCATCGCCACCACCAGACAATAAGCGTTTACTAATATCCGGCATTCCGTCGCCAATCATTAGTGTTATCTTGGGTTAAGCTTGCGCTAAGCAAATAGTCACAATTTCACTGGGCGTACATAGAAAACCAGTAATGATAAAGTAGGTAGGACCAGTTATAGTGTCTATTACAACGTGTTCGAGGAACGCATACAATTCCAGGTACCTAAGATAAGCAGATTAATTATATCAAATTTGAGCCGGGGCGCCAGTTCCAGGAGTCCAGGGTAGCCAAGATGCCAATCGCTAATGCGCAATCTTGAACGAAAAGTAACTAACCTTCTGTGTCGCAATAACAAGAAAGAGTGACAGACATAGAGAAAATTACGATACGCTGCTGAGCGTTAGCGATTGACAATTTGGCAACTCACAGGCCGCTAAAGGAGATACAGAGGGAGAAACAAGTGGCTATAGCTATTAACTTACGTGTCCTTGAGCATCCATGGTGTTATTGGTCAGCTTCAGTTTGCTAAAGCTGACCGGGTTGGCAGTCCAATGATGCCCCGGTGCTGGTGAATCCGGGTGTAACATCAGCCGCCTTGGAGACTGGGGTTCAGCACCGCCGGCCTCGGCCCAGGCTCCGCCCGCCCAGCGCCACCGACGACGCCCCACGAGGGTCAGTTCCAAGAGCACGCAGTACTCCTCGCGGGGGTCCAGGCCGCCGAGGGAGATCCGGAGGGAGGGGAACATGCGGCTGTAACAATATGTTGAAGTTAGTTATTTAATGAAGGTAGTTTATTGGAGCGGGCATAGGGCTAAAAAGTCTAATAACGTGTACGTATAAGTCCGTAGTTACTTGAAATAAATGCTTTCATTTCAATGAGTAGGTCTTTTGTAGAACAAATCAAATTATTTTATTACATTTTTTTGGCATCAACCGCGTAAGCCGAGGACCTGGACGTCCACCTCTGACGTTGGTAAACCTCAGTTTTTTTCCTTTGGTATATGACATCTTACTCATTCACAACTCATTCACGTACATACAAGGTGTATTAAGTTTAAAAATAACGCACAGTGCTATGTCATGACATGCAACCATTATTATAAGATTTATAAGCTCACATCACAAGTCGAATTTCAAAACAAGATGGTACGTAGTTCATACGCAAAATTTTGATTTTATTTTGTATTACCTACTTTGTTGAGCTACAGTAAATTCAGAATATGTTAAAACTAAAAATTAGAGCCGATTACCCTCCAGAAATACTTGAAGTTTGAAAACACATGTCGAGCAATCGGACTACCTGTTTCATATTTCATAACATTATATAGCTTTCAGGATTAATTCTTCTAATTATTCTATTTTTTGTTATCAAAATGTCTTGACTATCAGAATGTTTAATACTTGCACCACACACTCGTACCTCAAGTTGTGAACACAAGCACAATTCTATGACATCTCAGTTGTTAGTCAAGAGCGACAATTGTGTCGTCCGAGATGACAAACACAAGCAATCAAAGCACTACTTGGAGCGTGCTAGCGTGGGAGGCCAAGTGGCCACAAAGCATCTCGCATAACACCATCCAACTTAAATAACAAACAAAGAAACAATAAATTCCAATTCACGAAATGGAAACAAAGAAGGTGATAATTTTCCTATAGGACAATGGTTTTATCTTGATTATAAAGCGTGTGATACGTGTAAAGTGTTAGTAAAGTAGCTTTTGGCACCTGAGCGCTTACCGCGACCCACCATCGACGTGTTGCCTCTTTGTTGTACTTGTCGATTCGTTCGTAAGTGTGACAGTGAGGTAACATATCGGTTGTCACCTGTTCGGTAAAGGTAAGCTGGTCGTAAACGGGATGCATCTGGCGCCCGCCTTATCGCTGACCGCCCACGACTGATTAGCGGTGCCTAAAGCTTACTGCTTTGCTGATTTTTGGTTTATTGATGCTTTTAAATGGTGTCGTAAATGTTTGCCGGTTTAATTAATCATATTCGGTTTATTACGGTCCGATAGATTTGTAAAATGTTGGATATTTCTTTCGAATTTATATTTTCAAGTACCTACAGTTTTTTGTGACCATTAGCTATATATTTCTATTAATAGATTTTTAGTCTCAATCACTAGGGGTAATATTCATCTATCTAAATGAAATGGATTGGGCTAAACTTGCGTGTTAGGTTTGTGCCTCTGATTAAAAACCGGCATCTCAAAAACTAGTATGTACCTATGTAATCTGTTTTATTTCTATTGTAAAGTACCAAATTATCAAACGTCGCAGACACATTAACCCAACACTCAATCCGTCCTAATCTAACCCTCAATAATACAAAATTATCTACATTTCATAAGAACCTTCACGCATTCCCGAAAGCGTAGCCTCCATCAGTCATAATGCTGTTATCAGCCGCCTCCGGGGGCCTGAGATGAAGCCCTACAAATGTATATCAATATAAATTTCGAACATCTGTCTCTGTCAATCCAACAAAGACATCATTGGAGTAACAAAGACAAATGCTCGAAATTTACGCTTTTCGATGTTCGCGGTAGGCTTTTTATATCCCTCACCAATTGCAAGCGCGCTTTAGCGTCACATGAACCAGTCTTCGCGTGGTGTTTGATGCACAGCTATTACCTATGTAGAAGTTTCAGTTATACTGGTTTTATCAAAACGAGCGGTCGCCGAGGCTTGATAAGCGCAGAGCTACCGCTAATGTAGTTCACTGATAACAGCCGAAGCTCAATTAACAGCCTGAATTAGCTCCATTAAGAGTTTACGATGCCCGCTACTGCCTTACGTATCGAGGTATTCGAGGTAGCGACAAGCACTTAGCAATCTGAGCACCAATAAATGCATGGATTGCTCTAGGTTTTATTGCTTGGGAACTAAATGCTAATACGTTCTCAAATATAACACAATTATGGAAAGTTGTTACAAAATAATTAGAACCTAACCTAACTTTTCACATCAGTAAAACTTTCTATCATAAAATTTAGAAATATGTAGTATAAGTCCATCTTTTTCTGCTAATTAGGTACCTATACCTAGATGTGCTAGAAATCATATAAGACAATTGTGAATTTACTAGAAAAACTAATTCCTTTCTCTCTTTCATGAATATTACTCTCAATGCAGTAGTTATAAAGAAATACGCATAGGTACTTAAATGGTTTCGGTGTCTACCACCTTACACAGACAATATTTACAGATCGCCCCAAACATGTCACTTACAAATATGTGTTCAATACAAAGTCGACGCCTTTTCTGTTGACTGTACATTGACAAATCCCTGGCTACCGTGCCGCTATCTGTACAGATAACACCATCTTTGATCCCGCCGACAAGTGACGATCGAATATCGACGCCTTAAACCCGTATCAAAGTAATTTATTTATTGAAAAAGCTACCTTGTGAAGACTTAGATATAGTCAACATTGAGAAACGCAGATGTGATAAAACGAATGTGGTGGGTATGGAGATTTTTAATGGAATAGAAGTTTCATCAGGTTTCACAGGTTATAGACACGTTGACATGTATAATGAAATAATAAAATATCGAAGGAAAAGTTCATTTGCTTATATACTTAATTTTTATTCAAATTAGTATGATTAAATAGGCACTTCATTTGTAATGGCATTTATATAATTTTGTGGTAGTATCAAACGTCATGATTGTTATTAGTAATAAAATAATGATAGGTATATCATCTAAAATACTTCCAACCAGCCATTTTTTGGAATAAGTAATTACTTTTGTAATTACGATATTGAATCTGTCTACGTCAAACATTAACTTGTCTATGTATAGACCTATCATTTATAAATATATATTTTTTGTTATCAATATTACAGGAGGCGAAAAAGATCTAACAAATCCTGTAAGATACTTAAGTATGTGGTGCTTTTAACATTTATGCAATGCAATAGGTAAATATTGAAAACACCACATACTTTCAAATGTTTTTCTTGTGAAAGTGATTCCGCTATTAATCAAACGAGTCGCTATGAAAGTTCGATTATGAATTATGAGCTAGGATTTAAAGTACCAACACAATAAAATACCTATCTCGCTCTTCCTAATCGCCTAACTAACATGATAGCTAAGGATAGAACTGAAATCAAATTAAAATGAATGGGCAGTCCGTCGCGGGCGGTGGCCCAGACTAGCAGAACAATGGGACCACCGCAACGATGAATAAACTTTAGAGTGGGTCGTAAATCGGTAACAACCTGCCAATTGCCGCACAGAGGCGCGAAGAACCCTAGCCGAAACCGCCACATCCGCCGCGGCTGTAACATCCGCACTCGAAAACCGGCAAAAACCGGCAAACAGAGCGAATGACACGATCTTGAATTTATTGCAATGAATTAAAAAAACATTGTATACCGCTAAATCTGATATTTGAGATAACGAAACTTGTTCCGTTTATTTGTAATCTTAGTTACTGATTCAAGTTCGTTAAACTTCAAGTGAAGCCGGGTTTGTTAATTAACATTATTAACGTCTTAGAAATGTAACCAATAATCAAATAAAATTTCCTATCTACAGTAAGGGAAATGATTCTCTGTTTTAAAAGAGATTTATGAGACATTCAGCAAGCAGCGGTAAATTTTAGTAGAGTCTTTGTTGCGTTACTCATCACCGCCCGTCTCCTCCTAACCTACCCCACGCTAGTTATCTTTACTGCTAATTTCATGGGCTTTTTATCGTCAAGTTCAATGTGAAGGAGCAGGCGATCGTTAACGCGACAACCCCGGCTTTGTCCCACGTCCCACGACATCTGCTTCATTTACACTACGGGCTGTAACTCCAAAGATAAACAAACTCTCCAATTCTCGAGAGCCAAAACATAAGAATGCATATATCCAGTATAACCCTCTCTCATTAGCGCTCATACGAGAAGACCGGCCAGTTTTTTCGTCCACCCAGATCTCAGGCTGAGCAAATACTCTTACATGCTCCGGGCTGATAAAAAATTGGACACCTGGAAGTGTCAAATTGTTCACTAACCCTGTGAGAGCCGGCCGTGTGAATCGGCGGATGGCGCGGTGATCCCACGACTCAGCCCTTGCTTTTTGTCCTGCCGCAAAACTATAAGAGGCTTTGTAGCTTCAGGTACTTAGCGTAGCAATTATAAATAATTACGTGGCATTGAAATGTAATCGAGACGTAGTGTCAACAAACAGAGTAATAAATGCTTCTTTTTTGTCATGGTGTATAGGAAAAAAATTGTAATCCATGTGTTAATTGACGCTTTGCGTGCAGCTATCGTAATGGGCAGTTTGAGCGGCTAAACGCGCGCGCATGACAATACTATTACGGGCAGCGCCCGCGCATGCGCAACCACAAATTGATATCGCCTGCGGCAGGCCCCGTCATTGTTGTTTCAGCTAAGTGGGTTGTTAGCCAGGACGGAACTGATGTTCTCGATGAATCAGCTAAACCGATCACAATGCCTCAGTACACATCAGAGGCGGTTCCGATAAAAGTACTATGTTAATTCACTTCCAAATATCCTGTTGAGACACGGATGTCAAAATCGACAGTCAATAAATTCGCGCATAAAAAACTTAACCGCTTTTAAAATGTTTCTACGAACTTTTATATTTGTAAGATACAAGCTCCATATGCGCTCGAGCGCCTCCGCAAACCAAACAAACTACACTTTTGAAGAAATATGCTCGTAACAAAACAAATAAACCAATTTAGGGGCAGCCACAAAAAAGTCTCGGAATCGTCTCGAGCGATGCAATGCCGTATTAGCATATTGATGGGCATCTTCTATCTGTCGTCCTTTGTCTAAAATCAGCGACACCACCTTCAATCATAACGATCGCGACAAAAAACGTTTTATTATATTTTTTATCGACAGTTTCTGCCAGTTTTTGCGGACAGGTTGCAGGTGGTAAATAATAAAAACAGGTAAATGTGTGCGTCAGAGTGAATTCTAATGAGCGTTGAAGTATCGAATGTGGGCATTATGTTAAGAGACGGGCCGTTACCCGTTAGTGTCATGTCGGAAGACATTGTGCGCGGCAGGAGCGCTGCGACAGGGTGGGTAATCCTTTCGTTTGCAGAGCTATCGCCTCAAGGAAGCATACCAGTATGAGTGCGAACAAAGTTGTTACGAATCTCAAGATCCTATTTATATTGGTTTAGCTCAGGAAGCGGCGGGAACGTCAGGCCCGAGGCCGAGGCGGCGACGGGGTGTGAGCTGGGACATTACGGCACAATGCACGCCCGCGGTGCGCACCTGTGACATGTTTATGTGCTACTCGTCGCCAAATTTACTGCCTCCCCCACACCGCCGTAGGTGAAATTGGAAATTTTTAATCACCGCGGCGCCCTTTAGCCGACAAGCTTGCGTTTAATTGCAACGAGATTGCATTACGGTCGCAAATTATAAAGCCGCTCCTAATTAACTTTTGATGTTATCCCCATTGATTCCGCCGAGTCGATACCGGCAATCAGTGTGATAGCCTTAAATATTGATATTGGTTCTTTGATTTAAAGCGCTTTAGTTAATAAAGCTTCATATTGATTTAATCCAAGTAGTCAGGTCTCGATGATGGATGGTTAAAGTGCTACTTTATTTGGCTGAGTAAAAAGTGCGAAGTTAATTTCGCTCGAGTACAGGCGCCGGCGCCGGGCGGGTCGGGGCTGGTCGTAAATTGCGAGGGCAAGGGCCGACAAGCGCGCGGTAAATCAGTTGACAGAACGCCGCCAAAGCGCTTATCTGAGCCATCTATAGGCTATTATGCGCCTTTTGACGTTCGGACATCGGCCCGTTTAGACATTGATACCTATTTCAAAGAGGTAATTGCTTGCAGTGCCTGTACCGTTATTCTAAGAGTGAGTAACACAACATTGTGACGTCATTTCAATTGCCAATACAACTATTAGATTGGCTCTTTCATATGAATAGCAAGCTAGCATCTATTAAAATCCTTCCGTCCTATTGAATCAGACTAATAAAATACGCTTGTTCGTTCCGAATGAGAATAAAACAATGGACGATCCAATTTCTAATTCAAATTAAATCCGAAATCTGAATCGAAACTACATGTAATCACGCGTGAAACGATTGTGCAACCCTGTCCACACGTATTTTAATATACAACCTGCTCATAAAAGTTAAAGTCACCTTTAACATTCAAAGCTTAAAGGCGCTTTTAAAAAGTATTAATAGGGATATATTAGTGACCGGTTGTACAAGACGGACCAGTGGCGATCCCTCGTTAGCTCCCGACCCCAAATAAATCACCGTTTTATGAGAACTCACAATTTTTTAACCTGCATCTTAATGAAATGCGAGCGCAGTATGGGACCCGACTAGTGACATTAAAAACGACAAACCATAAGGACGGACAGTTTCTAATTATAATCCTGTCAAAGCTACGATATAAGGATAAATTGATGATCACCTCAAACAGGAGATTTTATCTCAGATAGAGATCAAAATAGTAGCTGTTGAATCGTAATAGCTTATCGTGTTTTTGTCCGTCGGCCAAATACAAATAAATGGTACAATGGTTTTGTGGATTTGTGACAGAATTGAAAGCCGCCGCCCACGCATCGTTGATAAAAAATTGCAATAAACACGACACTTTATGCTTGATTATCATCCGGTAAAAAACAAAAGGTAAAGTTGCCGCTGACACACTTTATGGTCATCGAGATTAATATTTCCCAAAGCTATTTAGGCAGATACTTCCATATTTCATACTCATTAAAATTAGTTTAAGTTTCATAATAACGAGTTACAACCGAAAGATATAGAAGGTATTCATTGTTTCATTTGTCAACTGACCACCCAAAGTCTCGGAAGCCGAGAGCTCATTACTCATTAGTCTTCCAAATGACCACAATCACATCTAGAACTGTCGGTACGTCTGGCTAATAGGTAGCCTGTCAGTCATACGCGGAACCATACGCAAAACACGTTGAGCTCAGAACAAACGACCTATCAATCAGGCGCAGGATCTTCGCTCGTCCTACCGTGATGCCGCGATCCCTAGAACCGAGCTACTGTCCAAGAACAATAAACAGGGTTATTACTACCGTATGGGCTCTAGAATAAGGTATGCATTCGGGTGAGTGGTGAAAATGAATGGCGCCAGTATTTTAGGATTTTCGAAGAAGCGTAAGGGAGATACGGCGCGGATTTTAATCCTTACGCTGCGTGTACGCAGCACACTCGCGCCGACAAAGATGCCGCCGCACGCGAGTCTGCGCCGATTCACAATTAAGCCAGTGTGTGTTAATTGATATTAATTTAGAGTGTGTGGCGTAAGTAAGGATTTCTAGCGAGTCGGGAATAGAAAAGATATCCCTAGATTTTGTGATTGACATAAAAAGATCCAGCTCTAGTCCAACAAGGTGCATATTATGTCAGTTACTGTATTTAGGTAGATACTAGCCAGTTAGATCAGTTAGAACACGCACTGAGTACATTCAGTCAAACTGTAAATCATAAAGCTTAGAGAATACATGAAAACATGTAGCTCATTAATCATTAGGCACTGGAACTGGACCTACAGCAGGTATGTCATTAGAACCATCAAACGGGCAAGGAAACCACACAGGGACACATGAATACTTATTTTTACTGTGTTCTCATATAACTAATATGAGGCACATACCTTACCTATACCACTAGGTATAGGTAATATAGGTACATTGTACTGTGTACGAGTGAATGGATGTGATGTCTCATGTGCACTAGTACATACCTACTTTAATGGTAGATATAGAAAAAAGAAGTTGTAGATTACTAACCTAACCTACTGAATTGTCTATTATGGGAACATGTGAAGGTTAGTACAGCAAACAGCAAGCTAGCAAAAAGCTAAAGCAGGTAGCAAGCTTTTGAGGAATTTTAGTTTTGATGAATGACTTGAGTTGAGAGAACCTAAAGTACCAAGACCAACTCAGAAATATGACACGTTAACTGGATTGCTTTAAATGATTTTTTCTGCATTTTTTAACACAAGGGCACAGGACTCTCAGGAGACCATGATAAATATTAGCAATCCATCTTAAGTAACAAATGAGTATAATTCATCACACCCGGTTAGAAGTAGGTACCTATATTTTAACTGGTCGTATTTAATATCTTTCAAACTTCCCAACTTGATTTTTTACCGTGAATCGTGGTAACAAATAATCTAAAGACACAACTGTAGTCATCGTCAGCGTATACTTAAGTAGGATCTTAATACCTTACCAACCCCAACAACGTTACATAAGAAGTGTCTAGTCTCATCATATCATAATACTCGTACCTACGTTCTACTTCAGTACCTACCATGAGATTCCGCGGCGTTATTTACGCGCGTTTACTTTCTATTCTATCTATTATCCCGCTCGCCCTTGTGTATTGGCGCGAGCGAGCCGGTAAGAAAGTAGTAGGCACACTGAGCAGCTAGCACAACATGAAGCGCGCGTCAGCAACACGCAGCTTTCTCACAATTTGCCGTCTGTTTTTAATTGTATCGATTAAAGAAAGACCTGTAGCCTGAAGAACTCCGCCAGTTTCTGTCGCTCATCACATGTGCTGTACTGCTGATGGTCCTCCCGGGCATTTCTCAGAGCGTAAACGGACTTCTCATTCATCTGGTCACGTTTTTTTGGAAGTGGCAGCATCTTTTGGTACCATTTTCGGTCGTCCGATACTGCACCCGTTTCTCTATAAGACAACCAAAACCAACCTCACATCATTCAAATGGACTGGACATGGGAACATGTCCAGTTCAGGGGGGCTACCACGATCTACTAATGCGATTGAGTCTAGGGCCTAAACTGTATCGCGATGTGTCAGTTCCATGAATAACTGTCAAAAACTGACAAGCCGAACCTAAACTGAATCACATTGGTAGCCCCCCAGATCCACCCCGCTCATCGCTCCATTCTTGACTCTTGGCAATACCCAGAATCGCGCCAAGGCTGAGCTAATGTGTGGTTCAAACGCGCCGCGGACGCGTCGAGACAATTAGTGGATGGATTGCGACATCCCACTCCATGCTATTGACATTGAGCACTTGTTACACATTTCACGGAAACCGCTGGCTCGGCCAATTTGTCGGGTGTTACGACGCGGTGTTTGCTGGTAAACGGTGTTTTATTGCTCTAAGATGCAGTAAAAGTTAGCGGCACCCGCAGGCGTTTGAAATACGTGTGATCTTACGGTGCACTTGTATTCAACTTTGTTGGCAGTCAGCATAATGCATCATTAATATCATCGTCTCGGTACTTAAAGATGTCACGATATCTCTTGTGAGATTTTTCTTTCACGAATTTTGTTTTTAATATTTTCTTCGGTTACCGCGAGGATTACTCATGAAATAAAACTATGAAAACGGATAAACTCGCGTGTTAATTTTAATTATTTATTTAATTTTTGGTAAAGTGTTCGAAACGTCGGAATGAAGTTAAAATTAGTTAATATACGCGAGTTTATCCGTTTTCATAGTTTTATTTCATGAATTTTGTTTTGTTTTTATAAGTTAACAGTTAGTCAACACTGGCAAAGTAACACGGGTTGCCTCATATTTAATAATAAGTTACTACCTATGTATTACCAAAGCCTAATAATTAATTTCTGTAACCGGTCTCAATTTCAAACTCGATATGTGCATAAATTTATAGTTACTCGTAGGTATAACGTATCTAGTGCGGTGTGAATTACAATAGTTTTCCAGCATGTTTACATTAGTCAACAGCTCACAGTAGAAAACAAATACACACTCCGGCAATGAAAACGAGTCAGGTGGTTTTTTTCATACAAAATAATGCAAACATGAAGAATTCAAATATTTTTTAAAAATATTTATATTGTAGGTAAAATCTTTTTTTTAAATCAGGTTTTATTGGAATTTCCCTAAATTTATAAATAAACCCAAAAAAACTATAAAATTGTCGTTAGGTCCGTTTGTATAGACAAAAATGTAGACCGTTTAAGAAAACCACCTAAAATGTATGGTAAATCGAGTTTTTTAATCATGAGTTGCTATTTTTATATCTACGGAGTCATCTGACGAAAAGGTCCGTGTTTTTCGGATCGGGTGAAAACTTTAGGGTATTTCCAATACAATCTGATGTTAAAAACGGTTCCACTTGTATTATAAATATTTATTTTAAATATTTGTAATCAGCATGTTTCCAGTATTTTCTATGAAAAAATCCACCTGACCCGTATTCATTGACCGCGAGTGTGGATACCTCTACTTACTTACACATTTAGGTACGTCACCTGGACATCACAATATCCCTTAACTTTGGGCATGTCTAAGATAAAGTTGAATTACCAATGCTATTTATGTATGAAATATTTATACATGCTTGCTAAGCTCATATCGTGTACCAACTAACGCCCTGGCGCACTCACGCGTTTAAAGGGCAATCCTTTGTGTAAATACCGCTTTCCTCAAGAAAGCGAGACATTCCTGTAATCTCCACTCCAACGCTTCAAACGATAACACCCCACGTTCTCCCAGAATCAGCCGAGATTCGTATTCATCAAAAGACATCGTGACACCAGTTTTATGCGAGAATCGTGTCCCACCTCTATCGGACGGTAGCCGCGCGATAGCATCGCGATGCGCACGCGATGCTATCCAGGCACGACGCGCGGGTGGCACCACACCCACGGCTCAAGTGGGATTACTGGACGAGATGGAAAATAAATTCGGTAACATACATTGCTGACAATGTTTCTACATATATATTGGATTCAAGAAGTCGCTATGTAGTAGGTAGCCTGTTGGCTGGATTTTAGGTCGATCTACATTCGCAGTCTATGGTGTTCTAATCAGGGTTAGCACAAGCATTTGTTTTCATCTAGTTAAAACTACAGGTATTATCAATTGAAACTAAGGAAAATTCGGAGGTGAAGTGGCCTCGTAAGAATGCAAAGTAACATATTTATTAACATGGCCCTGGAAATTCAGAAAACAATTTATACGCCTGGTGACGGGGTTATGAACTCATGACATGAAAACCTATTATGAGAATCGTGTAACCTTAGCTCAAAATGAACTGCTTAAATATTTGTCTCATCAAGAGTTGACACGATCAACCTTCACCTATAGACAATAAACGATGCGCATTATTACGTTCGATATTACCATCGCCCACACACACTTTGTAAGCCTTATTGTGTAGGTAATAAGGTCGACTGATTGTCAGTTGTCAGTTTGAGCGGGGCATGGCGCCAGCGCCGCATTTACATGCGCGTGCGTTGGAGACGTGACGAGCGACAGATGTTATCGGGTCCATAGGGAGCTCGTGGGGCCTGAGAAGAGAGACCAGCAGTGCTCAAAGATCTACGTAATTTAGAAAGGCTATATACCTACCTATGTGGAATCCCCGCTTTTTTTCAGTGACTTCAGAAAATGAGAATCGTGAACCGATGTAGATTTTTTTAATCGAATGGCGATAACCCCATAATGGCCACGTTGACACCAAGTCGAGGACTGATGACTGGATCTTGAAGAAATTGGGTTTTACATTTTTTTATTCGGTGTTTATTGTGTATAAAGTAAGAGGTTTATTTCCAAACAATATTATACTAATTTCTCATTTTTATACTGTAGGTACGATGTGTTCTTATAGTTCTTATTAGGTTTATGCTGGTCCCGGCGTTGCTGTTATAGTAGGTAGTGTTACTACTACTATACTATGTTACTTTTGCATTTATAAACTTCTTAGAACAACACGACAAATACAACAAGGGATAAACAGGAGACTATCATTAAGCCAATAGCGCCTGATCGAGAAGATTTCTAAGACAAATAAAGACATAGCTAAAGTAAGGTCTACGAAATACTTAAATGGAATTGTAATTTCTGTGGAAAAACCTACGAGATAGAAAAATAAAAAGGACAATCGAAGCTCAAATTAAATCCAAACGAAGCCTTCCCGTAATAGCATTAATATAGATATAGAGCATAATATCTTCTGTATGTGTATATGTACTCATGCTCTAAAAATTCGATCTAGCGTGAAATATAACAAATTCAAGGATCTAAGTACAAAGCAGTACAGCTCGTATGTTTTGATAGGATCTGGATCGTACGTGTCACGATTTTAAGGTCGTTATGAGTTATGATTGACGACGCACCCTGCTCTACTCATAACGGCTTCCTGGAGACCAATAATGATCCTCTTAGCACCAGCATAAGGGTGCAAGTAAATAAATACATATTATAAGCTACTACTAAAAAAAATACTGATACCTATAGCCAATTTAAAAAGTATTCATTTCATTTAAGGATGTAACTGAACTAAAATATTTAAGGTTAAGGTTTACTAAATGTGCTTATTATATTTGAATGTATATACATATACGTGTGGTTACATCAACATGGATAATACAATTGTAAGTATTTATTGTGTCAGAGATTATTGGTACGTATAAAACTAAGTAGGTAAAGGTACGTAGGTAATTCATCAGATCAAGAAAGCTGCGTAATAAATTATTATTCTAGACGACTTTATTTAAATTAATATTTATTTAACTGAAAAAAAAATAAAGCATCAGCTCCGAGAAACTTTCTTTTAAGCTATATTAGGTGCAATATTCGGAACACAGTTAAGAATAAACCACAAGTTATGAGCACGTAGCTATAAGCACGTTTTGTGTACGTGAAACCTCGAGCGTTGGGCGCTGTTATCTCTAACCCCTACTGTGTGACGGTGACAGTAGTGACGGTAGCTGCCCCCGGCTGCCCACTCCAAGTCACCTCAAGTGTACCTACCACGAGTGTCTGTAGTCTCAACTCAAGAGGTGGTGGGCGTTCTCAAGCCGCGATTACTGTACTTAAGTGCTATGCGACGGAACCCGTTCACAATTATTATCAACTCCAAAAAAAAACATTAAACACCTAACGCTTCTAAAGAATGTGGCAGTTAAGGTTCAATTGATTACCGGAATTCGGCGTGCGGAGACATTAAAATTTGTTAGCGAACCGTTCAGCGTGAGAATTATCCTCGGGTTCCATCCACGTAACATGGGTTAAATGCTTGTATCGAGAGATACCGATCTAACCCGCTGCCCGTTGGCGCCATAAAAACAAAACATCTTCAACACGACCACTTTCTTCCCTAAATTATTCGAGGAATTTACGACGTTTCGACCGACAAAAATGTTATAACCTAATGAGAAATTATCATCAGTCCGCCGTCCGGCAAAAAACAAATCATGCCCGATGTCGGAACGCATATTTTTTACATTCTAAATTCGAATTATAGTTTTCGTGTTTGTTTTTTCACGATTCGTCGATTGTTTTAGACTGGAGCAAAAAGACTCGGGAGCCGGCGATGACTGCGCGGGCGATGATGGATCATTCGGCGCGCGCGCAATAGTCTGCCGCGCGACAGCAGAGTTGCCGAGTCAGCGCGACTGATGGGCGCGATGGAAAGGGCCCTGCTTGTGCCTGTGACAAATGACGCCATCCTGCCCGGAGTTCCCTGGAGACATGACAGCTCGCGATATGATCGGCGCGTGCTTCGGATTCCCGGCGCTTGCTCCTTTTAGCCGGAATTACCCATTACATTCAATGACGTTACGCTTTTGTTCAATGACAAAATACTTTGAGATTTCATCTAAGCCTTCATTACAGTAAACGGTTTCAATCAATTTAAAAGGTGTACAAACAACCTCATTGTAGATAGGTATTAAGGTGTTTGGAGCAATTTACGGTATAGTGGACTTTGGCACTTAGCAGGCGTACCACGCTAGATTACATGGTACGTAATTGACGTCTCTCGCACGAGTGCTTATTGCGTTAGCGCAGAACATTTTCAATCATCTTAGATCAGATAATGTTCTAGTCAAAAATTATGAAGCATTATGTCAGTTTAGTATTCGGGTACAGTGCTAAGCGGGCCGCCGATAATCAATATCTTTGATCTGAGCCGTTGGCAGTTCCGAGCTAGTGTCACGTCTAGAGAGGACGCTGGGAGCAGTGGAAGCGAGCGACGGCGGGCTGTCATAATCTGATTATTAGTGCTGCGTGCGCTGGGCGGGGCGCGCGGCGGGCGGCCGGCGGCGCCGCAGGGGGTCGGCGCCCGCGCGCCTCCCGCTCGCACGCACGGGCCACGCCCGCCGCGCGACAGGGACCGCGCTATGCCCGCGCTGCGCAGGCGACAAACGACCCGTGGTAAAACAAAAGGAATGTCGGCGGCGACGCTTTGAGCGCCGGCGCCGGTCCCCGCGCCCTAATCACCCATTTTAATTACGACACAGATCGAATCAATTAATCGGTATTTCTGTTAAAACAAGCGCCGGAATGAGCTTCGCTCGTCCGTACGATATGAAATCGTGGACACGAGATCCGTGCCGCGATTGCGTCTTTCACTCAATTCAAACATTTTATAGAAAGCTATTAAAACTTGTATGATTTAGTGACGCGCGACACTTAATGTCTGGTCTCTCCTGACCGCCGCGTACGCAGCTCGCAGGGCGCATCCTCGCCAACCTCGAAAATGTGGGTTCAGGCTCAGACGTTTTTAATTATAACTTATGATTTTTTCAAGCGAATTCGGGCGCGCCCTTCCCCTCGGATAACACGAGAATAAATAACGAGTTTTTGTGTTGTGTGTTTGTTTTTAAAATGGCGGGAGGTCCGCGCGACGACACGCGAGCGATCTGCGTGCGCGCCTTGCCCATTTGTCATATTTTCGGTTTGGAGAAAAAACAAATAATAAGAGTTTAGTCTATTCCAACCAGTGTTTATTTGTACGACGGTTATTGAGGGTCGGTATTATCTCTACCGGGCAGATGGGACATGTCAGCGCTTTGTTCAATTTACTGGCAATTTGTATTTTTTACTGTTATTATTTCGAGTTGTTGATGATCTAATAATTGGAATGGAACTCAACTCACTTATTGCCAAGCGAATTATTTTTAGGGTTTATATCAATTTAATATTTATTAACCGAATGTTTCATTTTAAGACAATGTGTAGGTAAGTAATTGAGTAGGTAGATAGGTTTATGACAAAGTTTTCGTAGCGGATCTACGGCGTAGCCACGCGGCCATTAGGCACTGCGCGTTGATTCCGTCGATTCTTTCACAGGTAGAAAGGTTGTTGGTTCAGAAAATTCCAAATCCAAACAGAGCCAGCAAGATGGCGTGCGGCAGGTGTTAACTCTGCCTTATGTGCGCGCAGGCTGCACAAACGAACCGCCCAAATCCCATGTTTGCGTTACTCATTCTCCGCTCGGCCCACTCGCGGACACCTCGCCTAATGAACCTACGTGGAACCGCTCCAGCTCCTATTTAAACAACCACTAAAAGTAGTTGGTAGAAAGCTTCAATAACTCAATTACACCTAGGGCTCAATACGAGAAATAAATGAAATATTTTTGACCCATTTCGGCGGGACGGCGCCACGGCCGGCGCCGGCGGCCCCCGGCCGCTCTCACGCGGCATCATTAATACAAAACAAACAAAAGTGACCTCTAGACGGGCGCGCCGCGGCTAACGAGATTCACCAAACGCTCGGATAAAGCGGTAAATTATTGGAATGCTAACCGCTCGGCGCGGTGGTCGCCCGCGCCGGAGGCCGCACGAAAAAAACGTGTTAAGGAGATGACAAGAGCACGGATGAGCTGGGCTAATTACCGGCAGCGCAAAAACTGCGAGGCAGGCACAGGCGCGCCGGTACAGCCACCGAGCTCGCCTGCTATTCACCAACAACATACCGCTTTTTCCTGGCGATATTTAATAACAGCGACGCCGAAGACGCGACGTGTCTTAGCTGTCGAACAGTAATTACACGCCATTAATTATGGTGGATGGTTATTTTTGCTGGCGGAGCGACATTCGTTATCGATGTAACTTTCTTTCCGCGCGTGGAATCGCGCGCCTGATAATGAGGAGATCTAATCAGATAATTATACCGCCTAAGCCTGTTGATTCTGATTCTGACAGTGCATTCTTTGTAATTAGGACTTTAGTTTCATATAATAAGCTACACAATTGAACATGTCGCCAAATGTAAATACGGCGAATATGTTAAGCGCGACCGAGAGCGTCGCTAGCGCCCACCAAGGAGTAACTGTGTAATTTCTTCACTGCTCGCTCTACATTATCGGTCACGAAAAAACTTAATTGAAGGGGTTCCGTCGTAAAGCAAACAAGCTTATAATAAGGTGTAATTTGTGCCCGTCCATTTAGAGAAATGCACAAATTGCTATGGCAGCTGTTTGTTTTGTCTATGGCGGAGGTCCGATCCAAATTATCCGTTAACAAGCCCCGCGTCAGATTCGGCAGCCCTAATGGGTTTTTGTTAAGTTTTTGTTGGTTCTTCTTTAAATTTATGACAAGTAATATGTTTTCTTATTTTCTATTCTGGAATTGCGACAGCTGCATCGGTTAATTGACTAGATGGTTGAACCTACCTAGTGAGATATTTAATAGGTTCTCGCATGCCTACTCATTAGAAGCCATTGAGAGAAACAGCAAATATGCGTCGCTTAATTCATAGAAACGCTGGTTAGGTAAAGTAAGTTGCCAATTAAAGCGCTGCCTCCTAAATAGGGAACGGAGTTGAGCTAAAAAGGCTTCCTGTGGTTCCAGACGCATATTTTAAGGTTAAACAACCTTTATTTTAATTAGCGAACAAAATACAACTTAGTTTTAGCTACTCGAGTCTTAAAAGACGATACATTTTTTCAGCGCATTGCTAAAATGCTGCACAATGACTTAAATTCAGATTTTAAAGCCGTAAACTCCACTTTCACCTTTATTTTAATCCCCAGTAATTCAATGTAGGGGAAGGTAGCCCAAAGAGGGCATAGCGCCCAAAGAGGGCACTGGATTTTGTGCTGCCATTTCAAAATGGAGCGTGTCTGTAACACGTGACAGTACTCCCCGCCATACTCGCGCATCTCGTGTCATTCGTCCGGCTAATCTATGAGCACGCCGTTACGGTATCTAACAAAAACATGTTTTTTGCGGCTTTTTGAAAAATATTTCAAGGTGTGAGTTATGTGTTTTCTCATTTTCGATGCTTGCAATGCTGTCATTAATACCTGTTACTTATTAATTAGTTATCTGGCCGTAATACCTTTGCATTCAACTCCTCCCGTGTCTCAACATTTTGAGGGTAGATTTTGCTTCCATTTTGTAATTGACGAAAAAGGCAAAGCGGGCAGGGTAATATGGGCACTGTCCGCTTTGCCCCCGGTGTGTTTTTTTACAATGTAAATTTAGTTGAAAACTGGTATATTTATAAAACTAAGCCTCCCAGCATACCAACGTCCCAGCAGAAACGTTGTTATGAATGACACGAACTTTAGAGGACCTATATGTCGAGGACTGGATTAAATGTAATGACTGCGACTCGTGGGCTCATGTATCTTAGACATGAGGTCCAGAAATCAGGTCCTTTTATTGTGACATGTGTCAGGAAGTAGAAATATATTTTAATATTAAAAAAGTTAAGTAATAGGTGGTTATGCCTGAATTATATTCATCGTCATCATCATATCAGCCTAAAGACGTCCACAACTATACATAGGTCTCCCTTAAATATTGCTACAATGACCGGTCCTGCGCCACCCGCATCCAGCGGACTCCTACGACGTCGACTAGGTCATCAGTCCACCTTATGGGGGGGCATACTCACGCGCGCCTCCCGGTACGTCGCCTCTACTAGAGATACTGTCCACCTCAACAGCCATCGGTTCTACGTGCCATGTGCCCTGCCCATTGTCACTTCAGTTTTGTGATTCGGAGAGCTGTATTACTTTGGTTCTGTTGCAGATGGCCCATTTCTAATACGATCACGCAGTGAGACTCCTAGCATAGCCCTCTTCATTGCCCTTTGGGTGACTTCGCTTTACCCCAGCCCATGCCCGTTTTGCCCTAAGCCGATGTCCACTTTAGGCCCCCCCCTAGGGCAAAGCGGGCAATCGTAGAGGTTTTTTAAATTGCGTATAATTCTTTTGTTTACCATTTTTAGATAAATGAAGTCATCCTCCATCGAAAAGCATTAAACAATGTACCTTTTGGGAAAAAAAAGAATAAGCTAGCTAGGTTAAAAACCACTTTTTTTTCAACTCTCCCTTAAGGTGCCCTCTTTGAGCCACCTTCCCCTACGCTAATCGATCAATCGAAAATATTATTTTACCTTGCATGAGAACCAACTAACCTTAACCCTCACATAAACCATCTAAGATCCATCTCTCAGTCCTTGTATCGACATTAAAAAAATAAAAGCAATCATAACCACTAAATTAGGCATTTAGATGCAAATCTCAACATTGAATTTTCGACATGGTCCATGAAACAAGCATTAATAGCTCCATTAATTGTTGTTGAATTACTAATTACTGGTTAGATTAAAGTTCCTAGTAATTAAAGACGCGGAATATTCTGACACGCCACAAGCACGAACTATCAGAACCGACATAGTACGGTTGCCTGTAAAAGTGCGTAAGCACTCAATTCATAAGGGTACAGTCACCATCATTAGTATCTTATAGACTTATACAACGAAGGCTGCAAAACTATGTTACATGTTCTAATGTCGCACTAAAAGACGTCGTGCGTGACAGATATTTTTGCAGCCTTCGTGATATAAGATAAGATACTATTGACGGTTGATGGTGACTATACATACTTTTGCAGTCAACAGTAGGCACCTTAGTAATAAAATAAAAAATATCTTGGGTGGGACATCTAACACAAATCGACCTAGTCCCACAGTACCTAAGCTCAATTATATAAATATAAGGGTTGTGATGTCGGTACTCGGTACCAAGCGATGATATATAGATACGAGTAGGTACTTAAATACCTACATACCTACAGCCATGACCAATGAACAAATATTTTGTGATAAAAATATTATTTCATATTAAATGTCAAGTAGTACCATAGACCAAAGAAATTTAGTTTATGGTAGTACCTACCTACAATATTCTGTTAGTTCTTTCATTGTGATCCGAGAAGGTAATATAAAATAAAATAATGATAAATGTATAATTAAAAATATATTTTT
>JALPQI010010174.1:0-39525 GCA_025490895.1 Thaumatotibia leucotreta | reverse complement strand
AATCTGAACCGCAATGTGTCAGTTCCATAGAATAACTGTCAAAAACTCTCAGGCCGAACCTAAACTGAATAGCATTTAAGAGATCATGGGAGGTATACTTATAGGTACATTACATACAGCATCCCTTTATGAGTCAGTCTCTGGCCTACTACCGCGAAAATAGAAGTTCGTAGATTTGGAGAATTTTCTCTGTGACTCCAAGGAAGGCATCATTAGAGTGAGAGAGACAAATCCTCGAAATTCACGATTTCGTTTTTCGCGGTAGGGCAGCTGGTCAGAATCATTACCAACAGTACCAACTAATTCTGACAAACAGCTGTACTGCTAGAAAGTACTCGTAAATGGAGCATTCCATGAAAACGTGTCGTAAGCGACACTGTCTTTTCAATACTTTTGAAAAATTAAATTAATAAGCCAAGTTACAGTATAATAATAACATATCAAGGCTTTAAGATTGACAGTGTTTCCTACCAGCTAGCATATTTTATTAGGGTAGCTATCATAGAGACACGTAAGCGACAAAAAGTAGATGTTTTCATGGAATGCTCCATTTTATGTTTCAACTAGCAGTAGCTCTACCATTACTTGGAAAGTAAAGGATCCATTAGGTTTTACTCGATACGTTAAGCAATTTATCGCGCTCGCTGTTGTTTTTGTTGTTGTTGTATTCTGGCCATTTTTCCGCAACTCGACATCAAACGTGCCTATTTTGCGTGGTCCCAACGCTGGCCTAGTACTTGTTGGGGACTTCACATACACTCTTGAATTTCTTCGCAGGTGTATGCAGGTTTCCTCACGATGTTTTCCTTCACCGCAAAGCACTTGTGAATATCAAATGATATTTCGTACATAAGTTTTTGAAAAACTCATTGGTACGAGCCGGGCATCGAACTTACGAACGCTGCGTAGCAGCCGTGCGTCGTTTTACCCATAAAGTTAGAATCCGCGCTAGCGCTTAATAGAGAAAGGAAGCGTGTGAAAGGGAAGCCACCAGTCATATGACTATTACACGAGTGCAAAAGAGATAGAAAACAATCCCAAAAGCGTACCCACTTTCGAAGTGACATATCAGCCGTATCAGCCTTCTCGACGGAGACTGTTATTTAAAAGTGATTTTATATTTAATTCTAGTAAGAAGTAAATTTACACAAATAATTAAAGCGATATGGTATCGTATAGTGTAAAGGATTGTCCTGTTACCCACCGAAGAAAATGACGGCATACACTCGTTTCACAGGTAAATATGATTTGTCGGTTGATTGTTTTCAAGCGATATTTTGTCGATTTAGTAGCATAAATTGTGTAAGTTATCACTTTCTAGCATTAATTGTTAGTTATCCTATCACTGTGCGCTAATAATTTATCACAATAATTAATATTAAAGGATATTTTGTGTAAAAATAGAAATCGTCACGCTACGCTAGAGCTTGACTAAATGTTGAACTATCAATATCGATATTCGTTCCATAAACATACCTAATCAGTCTATTACATTACGATGCCGTCATAGTCCCAGATTATAAATACGAATGTGTATTTAACAAACTTGAAGGACCTTACTATGTTTTGTGGGATTTTTTTGATAATATGCGATTTTTATTATTTCTGCTAAATTTAAGGGATACGCCAGATAATAAGTTTACACACGTTTGCAATTTGTAATTTGACACCCTCAATTCACATTGTGCTATAAAACTTATAGCAAAAAAACAAAGAATAAAAATACCTACCATGTTGTCGATAAAACAGTCAAACATCGATAGATAATTGCTCTGTTGTAATAGGCAACCCAATTCCTGACCACACATAGACTAATTTACGCACACACATGCGTTTCATTTTTGGTTACGCTTTTAATCGTTGTCAATCATTCTTTGTCATCTTAGTTCTGTGGTTTTACCGCTAGGCCACAAGCGCTTCATCGCGCTCACACTGTCGTATGTCGTATAATATGAGCGAGTGCGATGGCCTTCTTTAACCTTTTCGAAGCCACGTCAAATACAAAAGCTGTCACTAAAACGCCACGTTAACAAAACGTCAAAACTGAATTTGAACTTTACGCACATGCGAGTAGATTTATATTGCTCTGAGGATCTAGACTTATATATCGGTCTTAGGCGTTGAACCTGCGGTGCCAATATATCAATCGTTGGCGTCCAAAAGGTTAAGTATCGAGTAAAACCTAACGTTATCGATACTTGCAAAGTCATGGTACGGCTACTGGATACTTTTGCTTAGCCAAGTTGCCAATTGCTAGCGCTTAGTAGCGTATCGTAGTTTTCCCTCTCTGTAACTCTTTCACATTAGTGCGACAAAGAGAATGAGACAAGAAAAAAGACATGAGCTGCCTTTCGCTTACGATTGACGATTAAGCTTTAGCAATTGGCAACTTGTCTAAGCACCCTAGTACGGTAAATGATCTGTGTCCGTTGTAACTAAATTATCCTTTGTGAAGACGGAGTCAAGGAGGAGCTCCGAAACTGCAGCTAATTTATTAGACAAAGATGCCTCCGGGCAAAAGTTTCGAGTTTGGATGCAAGGCGGTTGCAAAATCTGCTGCTATGACGAGGGAGCTTGGCTGTCTCGCTCGTCTTCTACGGAAATGGTGAGACAAATGTGGTATTTGACTCGTGTTATAATTATAAGCAAAGCCTTGTGTGGTGAAAATAAATTGATTTTTACCACCTAAGACGTTCGTTTTTAGTCAAAAAGCCAAGGGGGTTTATAAAACAATGTCTTCTGTAATAGTAGTTTAAACAGATGCCATGTACTTAATCCGACAAACATGTGATCCGAGGCTTTCCCATTTAACGGCCGAGGTATGTAGGTATATTATTTTTCTGCTCAACGGAGCCGGCAAGCGGCAACTTAACTGCTGGCCGGAGGGCAGAAAATATAATTAAAAGTTTAAACGTGTACGTGTATCGGCTCAGTGCTTTATAATTATAATTTATAATATTTGTATGTCTATTATTTTTATGATTAGTTATTTGTACGTTTGCTCTCACTTTATTTGTACCACGTAATTTCGTTGGTTGGAAAACTATACACGTACAACTAAAATAAGTAAACACATGTAGGTAGTAGATAATGTAATGGAAAATGAAAATGTACCATTTCGTACTTTGTCATAATGACAGCAATATGAGGTCCCTAGCAACTTTCATATTGAGTCACTGTGACAAAGTCCGAAACGCTTCAAGATTCCTGTTTTAGCCTAAATAAACATTCGTCACGTGATTGCGCGGGTCCGGTCCGACGGTACCGTCCGGTCAACATCCGGGCGCGCCGGACGTCATTTGAACTCCGGAAAATCGCCAATCTCCTTGGAAACTGAGTTTTATTTTTATACTGGTGTTAAATGTGACATGGGAAACGACAGTGATAAACTTTTGAACTTAGGTTAGGTACCGTAAAACCAACTTTTCATCACACGTGTTCGGTAAGTGCGCCAATACGCTGCGGTGATGCACGCCGTAGGTGCGTCATTACGTCATAGTAGGCCGTTAAGGATTTTCATACAACATTACGTCGCACTAGCGCGGTCCGGCGCACGCCGCGCGTCGCGCCGAGATTTCTTTTATGAAAATGATGAAATTATTTTTTTTAGAGTACATTTTAGAGTAGTTTTGTGGAAATATATTGTTTTATTTACTTTTTTGCATCACAGGTGTGATGAAAAACATTGTGTGTGTACCACGGGCGGTACAAGAATTATGAACTCGTGTGAAGTAAAGCCCGCGCCTTCGGCTTGGGCTTTACTTTCACACTCGTTCGCAAATTCTTACTTACCGCCCTAAATACACAATGTACCAACTGTATAGTCCAAACGTCACGTCTTATTATTCGAAAACCAAAATGGACCGACTGAATTTGTTGTTTATATTGTGTTTAATAAGACTGTTTATAATGTACAGTTCCGATAGGTATGTATTTTTTACAAAGGGCTTGAAAATAAAAAACGAAGTTTTCGAATATTCGAATTGCAAGCCCTAATGATAAATAACGAGGGTTACCTTCAAGAGACACTTCACTGAGAATAACATTACTTACCGTCACCTAATACCAGGTAAGTAAGTACCCGAAAACTCCGCTGCGTGTGGTTAATTCGCGAGCTCTTTCCAGACAAACATTTGTTCAGGACTGTATTTGTGTTGGTCAGGGTGTTTAGAATGCCCGTTGTTCTAGAAACTGGGTCGGCAAATACGACGACAAATCTTCGCTAATCTCACGGCTGGGCCACGCCAAATGTAAACGTTTCATTTTCGATGTTCCTAAATCGAAAACCATTTCGAGATATAACCGGGGCTTCAGGCCCGGGGCCTCCACGAAAGAGGGCCCCCACAATAGAATTTGAAAAAAAAAAAAATTCCATCTAGTAAGCGTTTTTTTACGCTGTATTTTTTCACTTATAGAATATTTTCTTTCGCAGTTCTACCTTGCAAGTGGCTAGTGTGAGTTTTCTTTCTTTTTCTTGTAACTGTCAAAAGCCCTTTGCCCTTTTATTTACCTATATGTTTGTTAAATAATAAAATAATCTATACTTGGTTCCACAAAAAAATATTTATTGAAAAACTTGACTGAAAAAAATTGTCTACTTTATTTGGAAAATAATTAGGGGCCAGGGGGCCTCTACTCCTTTGTTGCCCGAAGCCTCTCAACCTCTAAATCCGGCCCTGGCCGTGCGCTTTGTAGGTAGCTTATGGAAGTGCCATAGTTGATGTGATGGCACTGATGATGGCACACCGTTTTGCTGTATGCTTAGCACATGATTGGAATGTCAGTATGTCGCCGCGAGATAGATTTTCCATCTTTTATAACTATATGAATATCTAAAATAAGGATGGATAGTCTATCTCGCGGCGACATAATTGTCGCACTAATCCTGTGCTAGAAGTTGCCAATCGCCTTTGTCGCAGTAATATGAAAGAATGATGACCAGGGATCGGACAAATATGCGTCATTGTTTGCAATAATATTAAATGAATAATCAAACGAATAATTTCTTGAAATTTGATTTCGAAGCTTTAAGGTAACTATTTAAAAAGGTTTTCATAGTTACCGGTGTCAAATATATAATTTACTGAAAATGATTAATTATTCAATCAACTTAAGAGTCATGTCCATATTATTGCGAACAATGGACGCACATTTTTCCGATCTCTGGCGATGACAGAGAGGGAAAACTACGATACGCTACTAAGCGATTGGCAACTTGGCTAAGAAACCTGTAACGCTAACGCTATAGGGTCGATTGTATAAAAAAATAGTAGATTACATGCCAAGGCCATTTAAGCGGAGGGCAGAAAACATAATTAAAAGCCTTTAATAAAAACAAAATTTAACCCCATAATTTTTTTGTTACGAAGTTAAATTTTGTGTGACCACTTTTGGCACTGAAAAAAGGTGACAATAAAAAATTTCTATGAGTGATTTATAATACGAACCTATAACTATCTTTTAAATGTGCCCCCTTATACTTACTGCAGCCGAATGTTAGTTTGTATGAGTAACTTTTGTGGTTTTTGTTTTGAGGCCTACCCCTATAGATAAATTACTGAGAGCATGCAATTGTAATGTATAGGTACATACGCCATTCAGCCGTATGGTGACGGCAGTAAGAATACATTTGTCACCACTGTGTACCACCTGTGTACTCCTCCTACGGGTGTCGTAAGAGTCAACTAAGGGATTGAAGTGTAACTGACCATTATTTGATAAAAGATTGATGATGGGCAGCAGCGTCATCATAGTGGACACATTACTGCGATCGCCAATCCGCTTGCCCAGCGTGGTGATTAAGGGCATTTACCTCCTAATGCGTTTATACGCATTGTTAATAGGAGAGGCCTACGTCCAGCTGTGGACTATCATAGGCTGATGATGTGATGTGATGATACGCCATTAGATATCGGAACATCCACGGTGTTTAAAAATATCTTAGCATGAACTGTAATGCCATGACAATAGAAGCTTGCTCAGATATTTGAGAGCACCCTGGCCTCCGATGTATCTGATACATAAATAGATAGCGCGATATAATCATTTGAGTTATATTACCTAAACCTAATTGCAAAGATAAAGGCTTTACCTTAACCATAAATTAAGTCTATGCCTTAACACATTGAGCACCGGGGACTCCCGGAGAGGTCCATTTTCGCTACAAAGCGAGAAAAACACGGGATCGAGGTAAAATAAGGTGTATTTAAAATGCTCAAAACTATGTCCCAGTACACTATAATTTCTCTGTAGTAAGAACGTTGTAACATATTAATAAGAGGATTCTTTCGATATATATTTTTGCACTTGACTGTACTGTTGGCGTAGCCTACAGTGGAAATAGTTTGCACAAATTAATTTAGCTGCCATCTGTTAGAGAATCCTCGAACTCTTCACTCCAAACGCACCTGACGTAAGGTAGTTTTCAACACACTTTCCGCAATTTACCTGTTGTAGGTACTTACTATTTAAACTAGATGGCGCTGTTACGTAATTTTCAGTAGCAAAATTAAGGGATTTGGGAATAATGTGAATCAAATAAAATATAGTTAGCTCTATCGTTTTTATCGGTTACCTGAGATAAGGATGATAACCATTTTAACTAAAACATATACTTTTTAACTGAGGATTGAAAAATCAGCCCTAAGGGCACAGAAATAGTTTTGTGAGTAAGGGAATAATACAAATGAATAAACTAGAAAAAACTCTGTATTATTATAACTATTCACACATTCTACTTTAATCTAAACTTCATCAATCAGCTTAAACCTCTGATGCTGTGGTTCGGGTATAACATTGAAGTATTTCTTGAATATGTTTTGCTGTTCTCTGCCAGCGTAGATTCTCTGCACCCAAGTATGTTCCCAGTTAGGATCAAATTGTTCACAGGTGACTACTACTTTGCCTGCCTCCATGGCAAAGAGGGTGCCATTGCGTCCCATCCCAACCTGAAAATTATAACAGTTATTCGTTTTACTAGGGAACAAAGTGATTGTTTAACTCTCATGCTAATATTAAGACCTGAGCAAGAGAAAGATTCCAAAAAGTGAACCACTAAGATTCCAAATTTTGAAAGTCTCAAATTTTGGAATCTCGAGCGCTGCGAGGATTTAAGGCATGCGAGATGGACAAACATTGTTGAAACTAATAATTGAAACCAATTATTAGTAAATCAAACGTTCAAAATTCGGATAATCGGGAATGAGGTTTGGACGCGATTAAATAAAAGATCGATTAATGAAACATAATTTTCTGGATTAAAATTTGACACATGTATCAAGATTAAAATTGTTGAAGAAAAAAAGGTAAAAGATGTTTTATAAATTCCTCGTTTTTCTATTTAATAAAGATTGTTACGCGTCTCTGAGGGCCTACAATGATCAGATTCTACTGTAATCGGATAATAATGTCACCTGCATTGTGAGTGAGTTTAGTGAAACATCCCATTTTGTCATTTGCCATAAAGCCGCTTTGTCCGTTTATTTATATGAAGATACAAGGAAATCTTGTCTTTATGGTAAGCGACAAAGTGGGATGTTTTACTAAAAACTTACACAATTTTCATATCATTTAACATGATTAGCAGGCAAATTTTTTTATTAGATAATTATTTTGTGTGTAAGATGACCAAAGATATTTATTTATTTTAATTATATCCTTCCATAATGCTAGACCAATCATGAAAGTCATTTATATTAATCCCTGCAACATTGTCACAGTAATTTGTTTCAGAATCATTACACTATACAAGTAGATTCTTAGTTTTAGTGTACATACATTAAGTCCTGGATGAAAACGAGCAAACCGCTGTGTTGCAAGAATGTTGCCCGCCTGCACAAAATGGCCGTCCTGCTTTTTCCATCCTCTGTGCTTCGGTTTCACTTTGCAATTCGTGTTTTTCGTACTGCCTCCAGTCTTCTTGCTGGCATTTCTGACTGATTCTGTTGAGTATAAATATGTTTCTTTTAACCTCATAAGACCCACATTACTTTTCCTATTTTTAGCTGAACCTTGTTCTATATTGGTAAGGATTTCATTTGTTTGAAAAAGCAATGGAACAAAAGAAATTCTACTTAAATTGATATATGAAGGATTTTTAGTGTTCAAGAATGATGTATAATGTACATTGAGTCTTACAAGGTTGTAGCACAACTTTGGTTTGTCTCTGATATGATATGTCCGCAAATCCCGAGAATATCCATCCAGTTTCACTCATTTTGTCATTCCCCATACCATTAATTCTTTCTTTAATGAAGGATTGTCTAATGTCCATTCTGTTCATTCGAAAGAAAGATCTTAAATAAGCATCTATATGCATTTATGTACAACTATATGATATTCAATAGCTGAAGTTTTATAAAGTAAACTGAAATAGCACTCCAAAATGACTTAACCTAAAGAAATGTTTACTTACCAAGAAGAACTGTAGGTACTTTGTTCCGGCCAAATAAGAAATTGAACACCATTATTTATTAAGAAATCAAATAGCACTGCGAAATTATAATAGATTTTCTGTTTATCGCACTATTAATATTTTTACTTTATTATTTTTCAAATAATATTATTTGAGGTTAACTAGACTAACTAGTGACAGTGACATTTGTGGCAGCTGCATTTTTTTTTTTTTTTCCTTTTCACGCATCATATTTGCGCGTAGTGGCTCTCTTCCGATTAGCCAGTGTCAAGTTGTTTCGTAGTTTCATACAAGTTTCATCCTAACGCGTTGTTATATATATATATTTGATTTTATTAATGGTACAGTGGGAGCCTAAGGCGTTAAAAATATCTTTGCTGTTAACTGGGTCAATTTGGATTAGATTAGGAATATGAGTAGGTAGGGGAATATTTAAGTTTATCAAGACAGAATATAGAGAAGAATTATCATAAAGTTGACAATTTAAAAAAATGTGATTAAGGTCACCTATATCTAATCCACATTCACAGAGGGAGGAGTCTTTAATGTGAATTTTCGCCAAATGTGATGGGGAGCAGCAGTGCCCCAGCCTCATTCTTATTATTGTGGAGCAAAATTGTTTACACATTATAAGTTTGGAAAACCACGGTTTTTTTGGAATATTAGGTTGTATTAAGAAAAATGATTTACCACGTTTTTTGCTTGACCTAGTCCAGAGAGCTGACCAGGATTTGTATAAAGCCTTGGTAGCCAGGGGGGCTAGATCATGGGAATAGTTTTTAAAAGGGATTTTGTCCCCACACACCACCGCTTCCTTGGCGAGCTGATCAGCCTTTTCATTGCCATCAATACCTGAATGGCTTGGTATCCAAATTAAAAAAACTCTTAATCCTCGGTTTTTGCAGGTTATAAGGCTATTTTTGATTTGGAAAATGATATCATTATTAGGAATATAAAACGGATTGGCTAACAAGGATTGCAAACAACTACGGGAGTCCGAAAAAATTATAGTCTTTTTTAATTTACAGAGTAAGATGTAATTCACGCTTTTCAGAATTCCTATGCTCTCACCAGTGAAAACAGAAGTTTCTGGGGGACATTTTACTTTTTGGACAATATTGTACTGGGAATGAAAGATGCCTACTCCTACACATCCCTCTTCTGATAACTTAGAAGCATCGCAATAGATTGTATGCCAGTCATGCCATTCACGTGAGAGGATCTGTCGAAGATATTCATCAGAATGGGGATCATCATGGCAGATATCAAAATTAAGGATCACTCGAGGGCAGAACGTTATAGCTTCATAGCTGTGTTGGAAGATAGGAAGACATGGGGAGTGGTGGACAGGGTCTTTGATTAATTGAAATTTTATTAGGCTTTTCACGAGACATGGCGGGCTTTTATTGGACCTTGTAGCTGCCTTAAGATCAAAAAGTCGGTGGATAAGGGGATAATATGAGAATTGGAATGCACGAAATAAATACCTGTCAGCAAGGAATTGTCTGCGGAGGCTCAGAGGTGGGTCAGCGCATTCCACCTGTAGCGCATTGGTAGGACTAGATTTCATTGCTCCTGCAACAATTCTTAATGCTCTGTTTTGAATGAGATCCAATCCTCTCAGTCCCTGTTTATTTCCAGGTTCCAACAGGAAAGAAGCGTAATCTAATACGCTTCTTACCGTTGCATTATAGAGAAGTCTGAGGCTAGTTGGATGGGTTCCCCACCAAACTCCCGACAGACATCTCAGGGTATTAAGCCTTCGTTCACATTTCTTTTTCAAATAGCCAAAATGCTCGGAACCGTTTAATTTTGAGTCCAATGTTACTCCTAAGAATTTATATGCCGAACGAATAGGTATTTCCAGATGATTAATAGATATACTGATTTGAGGGAGGATTCTTTTCCGAGAAAATATCACCGCACAACTCTTAGTGGGGGGAAAGCGTTAACCCGTTTTCAGAGAGCCATGAATTTAAAGAGTTCAACGAGGTATTTAGATTTTCACAAGCTACTTTGATGTGTTTATTTGCAGAATATATTAAAATATCATCTGCGTATTGTAAAACCTGGCAATCAGCAGCCGCCATTTCTAAATCGTACGTGTAAACGTTATATAGTAGAGGGCTCAGGACTGACCCCTGCGGCAGTCCCTTCCATAACAATCTTGTCGGCTTGATATCAGGATCTCTTCCACGGAAGGTGATCTGACGTTCCGAGAGCAAATTACCAACGAGGGTAGCCAACTTCAATGGGACATTCAGTTTACGAAGTTTTTGTCTGAGGATGGGGAGTCGGACGTTGTCATAAGCGCCTTCTACATCTAAGAATGCGGCAACCACAGAGGCACCCTTTGAGAAAGCAAGCCTGATATCAGTAGTAAAGATCCCTAAGCTGTCGGTAGTGCTCTTACCCTTTCGGAAGCCAAATTGGGAGGATCCGAAGAGTTCGCGGCTTTCTAGAAACCATTCGAGTCTATTTTTAATAAGGTGTTCAAGGCTTTTAGTTAGAACCGAAGAAAGAGCAATGGGGCGATACGATCTAGGGTCATTAGGGTCTTTTGAGGGTTTTAAGATCGGCATTACCAGCTGGTGCTTCCAAGAAATAGGGGGGTGACCCTTGAGTAAAATACAATTAAACAGGTCTAAAAGATATTTTTGGAAGCGGGTCCCTGCTTTGGTGATAAAAGAGTAAGTGATGCCATCGTAGCCAGGAGTGGAGTCTTTAACTGATCCGAGAGCATTAATTAGCTCTTGGTGGGTAAAGGGCTGGTCTAGGGGATCAGACGAGTCATTGTTAAGGAGCCCTATGGGGGAGTCCAACACATCTGGAGCGAAAGGAGGAGCTAAGTTAGAAAGAAAAGCTTCCGCCCAGAGGTGGGAAGAAGGATAAGGACAGCTGCGGGAGATAGATGAATTCCTGAATCTACGGATATTATTCCACACCAGAGTATCTGGAGTCGCAGGATTTAAAGAAAGGCAAAAGGACTTCCAGCCTTCCGACTTCTTTTTCTTAAGTAAGGATCTTGTTTCCGACATAACAGCCGTAAGATTTTGAAAATTCTCAGTTGACATGCACAGTGCATACGAGAGTTCAGCACTTTTTCTTTTCTTTATGGCATTGGTGCAATCTTTATCCCACCACGGAGGAGAGGGAACTTTACCAACTGCAGCATTTTTAAGAGGAAATGCTTTCTTCGCAGCAGAGTTTATGGCTGCTACCAGAGAATCAGAACAAAGCTGTGGAGGATTAAGGGAAACAGGAGGTAAGCCATCAACTTCGCTATTTAAGTATCTTCTATAACTGTCCCAGTCTGCTCCATTAATATTATAGATTAAAAGGGGTTTCATAATCGACCTTTTTGAAGACGGGAGTGGCAAAGTAAGGATGATAGGGAAGTGGTCACTACCATATGAGAATTTTAACACTTCCCAGGTGATTTGAGGAGCTAGTATAGGAGAGCATAAAGACAGATCAACCGCACTGGTCGATTGATTAGGAAGAGGGCGTAGCGTTGGAGATCCAGAATTGAGTAAACATAAATTTCTACTGTCTAGAATGTTCAGGAGGTGATTACTTAGAAGGTCACTTCTATCACAGCCCCATAATGGGTGGTGAATATTGAAGTCACCTAATATTATTATAGGGAGAGGAAGGGTTGATATTAATTGGTTTAATTCATTTAAGATATTGGAAGAAGGAGTAGGAATGTATAAAGAAAGAAAGGTGATTTCTCCCACCCTCGCGCAAACCCCGTTAAAGTTAGCGTTATGTAGATCGATGGGAATTTGAGAGAAAGGAATATGATCTCTGATGAACAGGGCACATCCTGCTCGTCCATCTGCCCGGTAGTTCATGAGAGATACATATGATGGAAGTTTAAACTCTATATTCGGTCTAAGCCAAATTTCCGATATGGCCATGACATAAGGGTTGAATTTATTTATTAGAAAAATAAGATCAGTTTTTTTATTTAAAATACTACGCGTATTCCATTGAAGAATGACTCTGTCCATGATTTGAAGAATTTGTAAAAGATAGGAGAGAAGAAATAAAAGGGGCAGCGTGGGACAGCAGAGACGGATTAGCCAGTGGGCTAGAGGGGGAAAGAGCTTTAACAAGAGCAGAAAGGATTTTAATAATTTCTTTGACAATATTGTCGTTGGAAGGAGAGATTTCTCTAAACACAGGGCCGGACTGGATTACCGGATCCCTTGTAAGAGAATCGTGGGCTTTTCTATCATATCCTTTAGATAGAGTAGGTGGGGAGCGGGGACTGCGGAAGACTGTTTTTCTATAAGAGGTAGCTTGGTTCACGGGCGAGGATACCACGTTAGCAAATGATCTTTTAGTAATTTTGGCATGTCTATCTGAAGCTTCCATGTATGAGATATTCTCATCTGACATTGTTTTTTTGATTGCAGTTTGCCGAATATATTCGGGGCACGATTTATTATTGGCAGAATGCCCTGCTCCAAGTCCGAGTGGGCAATTGCAGCAGTGCACTTTGTCCGAGTCATTTTCTATGTTGCAAGAATCACCTAGATGGGCACCACCACAGCGATAACAACGGGGGAGTGATCGGCATTTTTCTTTGGAGTGTCCAAATCGGCAGCACTGGAAGCATTGGATGGTGGGGAACGTATACTGCTCTACTGTCAAAGAGTTGAGGCACAGAAATACCCTTTTTGGCAGAGTCTGACCATCAAAGGTTACTACCACCGTCTCGGAAGGTAGCCAACAATGAGACCCATCTGGGGACTTTTTTTTGTAATTGAGGCGTCTTATTTTAATTGGGCAGGAGTTAGCATTGGACGTTGGAACCTTCATGTTTCTTAATACTTCGTCCGGTGTCCACTCTGTTGGGACACCCCGGACAAGACCCAGCCTTGTAACGCTAAATGAAGGGATAAAGGCGCGGAATTTGTGCTGAGTCAAAGAGGGAGAAGTTAAGAATGCGTTGGCATCTTCAGCCGAGTGGAAACAGACTGCAACTCGGTTTCTACCAATCCTTTTAACGCTTCCCTCAACTACATTCGGAAATTCCCTATGATGACCCTGCATGAAGAAGCCAAAAGACACTGGATGTAGCACCGTACCGGAGTCGGGGGAAGATTCAATTTTTTGCACGTGTACCAGAAATGGGCCTTCGTCAGTGCAGGTATACTTTTCCCGTCCGACAGGGGTGGACTGGGATACCGGGGATTGGGTTTGAAACTGTGGAGCGCCAGGCGAATTCGCAATCAAGTGAGGTGGTGGTGTCATCATGTTTGTATCATTTGTCGTTTGAGAGTTTTGACCTAATTGTAACTGAGTATCTGCAGGAGTACGAGATTGGGGTTTTACCTCTACCACAGAGCTACCTGACCAATCAGACGGCGGAGTCCGAGACCGAGACCGAGACCGAGGTCGAGAATGAGGGCGATCGTTGATGGCACGCATAGTACGTTCACGGCTGCGAATAATTTTGTCCCTTGGAGGGGTCAACAAAGATTTTTCGAACGATTCATGTTGCGAGAGGCTAATACTTTTATGAAGAGGGCGAGGAGAGCTCCCCCCTGGATCATATTGGCCAGCATCCTCATGCATGAGGATGCTGGCTTAGACTACTACTATTCACAAAAATAATAAACTAAACAATTTGCGGGTATAAAATCAGGTATAGCAACAAAATTTAGTGGTTACAGTTATAGAAATATACAAAAAAACCGTTGAAATATCACCAAATTTCCAAATGTCAACCGTTCTCAACTGACACCGACAATCGAATCCTGCATTTTTTTAATTATTCGTTCTCCAGGCCAGGCTAAGACCTTAAGCCATACTGCCTTTGTTTGGGTCACTAGTTTCTGAATGGGCTAAAGCCCAAAATTATTCATCCAATATAATTTCGTCAGCTACAGTCGAAGACAAAATAAGGGGTATACAAAAACGTTCAAAAATATGTCCCAGTGCACTCTAATTCTGTGTAATAAGAACGTCGTAACATATTTATGAACGGATTCTTTCGATACTTATTTTTGCACTTGACATACAATATACGGTATGATGTTTATTAAGATCGAAGGAGTAGTAGATCGAAGGTATTGACCCGATGGTCCACCAGAGGATTAATAAATAAGCAAACAGTGAATTATATAAAACACTTTAATTAAATTCATGTGAAGTGTGTTACAATAAATATCTTAGTTTTTTTGTTTAGCGTCATTAACACTTTTTTTGACATGTATTTTTGTTAATAATGTGTTCGAAGAATCGGAATTAATCTATCTCCACCACGTTGTACCATTTCTAAAATTTCCATTACTACCTATTTATCTGAAGTAGCATTGATAGCTTGAAATTTTGTGATTTTTGAAGCCCGAGGTCATCTCCTCTTATTATGAATATAGAGTTAAATGGACAGTTCAGTTCAGAAACTTCAGATCTAAATCAAGTGCTTATTTATATAATTTATATTATTATTTATATATTACTTACCTATATATATAACACTATTTTCAAATAAGTAATGAAGGACAAATTCGTGGAGCTGGTTAGCAAGACTATAGCTGGAGATAGACTATTTTCGAGTTCCGAAGTTTACTATAACATCTCAGGAACGGCTTACAGTACTACTTTTATACAAATGTAACGTGGTCTCGTAAATGAAGCACTAAGGTGCAATCACAAAATATGGTCACTTTTAAGTTTAGGCTTAAGGTGTATTCAGACCAAACGAGCATTCGCTATTCTAACCCCCTACTCTACGAAATTCGATCGTTACACAAAACGTGTAAAACTATTGATAGGTAGGTTGAAAAAGCCCACTTTCAAAACTTGTATCACAAATCAATTTCTACGTTTCGTTTTTTACGTGATCAACTGATCACAAATAGAATAAATACAGCTCGTATAGCGAAAGCGTGTAAAGTAAAATTACAAAAGTGACCATTTTTGGAATACTAATGTTATTGATTTTAAGGCAGCGATTAATATAGAATTGGCTTCTGTTTTATACTGAGATCAGAGGATCCAGTGTCAACCCGCCCTAATTAAGGCGGCTTTAAATTTTGTTCAACAATAATAAATATACAATTTATTACAAAAACGTTCCTTTTTACATCAAATATTTTAAAAGTACATTTCTTAGTTTCAACTTAAAAATATCTAAATGAAGTGTTTTATGTTATGTAAAGATTGAATTAATAATTTAAGCATGCTCGAAAGTAAGTAGCTGGACTAAAAATGCAACAACATAACTTACAATGCTAGTTCAAAAATTTAAATAACTATTGTTATCCCAAAACATACATACACCAAGTTTCTTACAAATAACACTCGTAACAATAAACAAATATGATTACAACAAAAGAACAATACAATAATATACCGCCTGAAACAGACACACGAGCAAAGTTAATTTATAAAGCTTTACCTCTCTTCCTATCCATATAATGTCGGAAAAAGAGGCAAACAGTACTATTTTATAAAACTCAACCCAACAAATAAGATATACCTTTAGGGAATGCAACTCGGTTTAGGCAAACTTATTTCAAATACATAATTATTATAAGTTATTATGCACACAATTTTTTTTAATAATTATTTCCGCGTTCCAAACGCCAAGACATAATTTATTTTAAGTACCGCTAAATAGTCTATGTTTATTGTACATAGATAATACATAAAGATAGCCTCATAACGCCCAAGGGTATAAACGCCTGTGCAATCTATGACACAATTCAAAACTGACTGTATAGTACTCAGAATTTACGGTATAAGGAGTTTTAGGTCAATCTTTCTTGCTACTGCGTTTATGGCGATTGTTACTTTGTACAATGTATAGAACATTGGGCGGGACGAGGGTAGATGCCAAATTATCAAATCAATGTTTAAATGCTTGACAAAGTGCCCTGTAGAAAAAAGTCAATCCTACCATGAACTTCGAAATTCGCAAATCTCGAGCATCCGTTTTTGTCAAGCTATTGAAGCCTTCGTTGGATTGATCGATAATGTTCGAAAATTATGAATGTAGAAGTTCACGGTATACCAACTAACATCTGTCAACTCAATACATTTTCTTACCTGACAAGTGTCAAAATTGACGTTTCAATTTACAAAGGACTTGTAACATGTAATTGCTGTCTCTTGCTATCTAATATCTAATGTTCCAAAGGTAAACTATAACAGCTTCAAAAAAACCTACATCTAATGATAAAATGTTCAGAAGTGAGATTTACAAACACTTGAAAATTAATTTTCAGCGCAAAAAAAGTTTATAGCAGGAAAACCATTGTAAGAATTTCATAGAAAACTACTCGCGTTCCTTGCAGCAAATAATGTTAACTTCATTCAACATTATGCCAACACTCAGTCTTTCAATAAATGGACAATATAGCTCGAAAAATTCAGTAAAAGCAACAGTTTCAAGAAGATAGAATATACCCATATAATATACAATATTACAGGCCCGACACTTAGCCTAGACGGTTGGATAGATTTACGTAATTATATTAGCTAGCCAATGCCAAGAACTGTCCATGGTGTACATATAATAATGTATAATCTGAATAATTTAAATTGGAAAATGTATATCACTGACAGCTGTCACTAATGACTTAAGGCTGTATTACAGGGCTGCTGACTAATCACCTGCCCCACTGTCAATGTCTGTGGTAATTGGCAGCCAAATAATTTACGATTTCGGTCGATTAATACACAATTTGGTTATTTGGTGGCCATGTATTTATTTCACGGTGAAAACCTGCCAAAACGACATAGCGGCTTGTCGTCTCCCGTGTAATACAGGCTTTATTATTTGCCGAGGAATGTTATAGACATTCTATATTTGAATTTCACCGTCAATTGAAGCTGAAAAATAACATAAAACATAACCAACCGTCTAGTCCAGATGTAGGCTTATAAACAACAAACACTCTTAGACATCGATTACACGTTAATTCTGGCGTCAGTTCAGTCCATCAGTACTATTGTCAAATGAAATCAAATGATTCTATATTCAAGTATACACGGTGGAATTTAATCGGTGAACAGGAACCCATTTTTCTAATTCAGTAATCGATGGCGGTCACGTTTATGTAGTACTTAAGTGGAACCAAGTTTTTTTTTTAGCATAATTTTTTTTTTATGTTGAAATTAAAATTTATTGTCACCCTACTAATGGTTTAGTCTGAAAAGTTTAATACCTCTTTTCAAACTATCAGCCATAGAAACTTAAAACATAAATGAGCAATAACCACTCACATGTTTTAATTTTTGCGATAGACTCTATTCCTATGTAAAATAAGAGCGATGCATGGCTGATATTTTGAAAAGAGGTATTAATCTTTTCAGACTAAACCATTAGTAGGGTGACAATAAATTTTAATTAAATTTTAATTTCAACATAAAAATTTGTTATGCTAAAAAAAAAACTTGGTTCCACTTAAGTACTACATAAACGTGACCGCCATCGATTACTGAATTAGAAAAATGGGTTCCTGTTCACCGATTAAATTCCACCGTGTATATATGAGTCGCTTAATTTCAAACCCCGGTAAATCCGCTTTATTAATAGAGTACATATTTCATTGCAATTGCCTAGTGTTTCTTTAAACTTCAACTCTATTGACAAAGTGGATTTACCCGAGTTTGAAGTTAAGCGACTCATATGTGCATAAGTATTTTTGAATCGTGTGACACAATAGCAAGTAAAAAAAGAAACCAGTACCGGTTCTAAGCCTACACCGCTGACCTGAGAAGAACCAGTAAGAAACTTATCTGTTGACTGATGCCAGGCGATTTCGAACTCTGTTTTTGAAGTGAGACTGATGGAAAATGACCGTCTAACCGCTGCCTTAAGAGTTGAGAGCACAATATATCGCTTATATGTTTTATAATAATTATCATACATTTTAATTTAAAACCGCTTTTCTTTTTGTCAGCCATAAATGCAACCCATAAATTATGAGGGGAATAGTCTAAAAGAGGTAGACTATATTTTTGACTGATGGTACAATATTATCATAGGTCACAAAGTTAGGAAGCATCCTTCTTAATGTGTGGATAGCTTGAACTGGTAGAAATAAGTCCAATGCACGGCGGGGGTGAGGTGTTTTCATACTAAATGACATGTATCACGTGACATTTAGTATGAAATCAGCTCACCTCCGCCGAGCATTGGAAATAACATATACTACCCTCGTCCTGTCCGTCATATTTAGTTTGAGCTATTGAAATTTATACCTAATGAATTTGACAATAATATAGTTGCTATTTCTTTGTTCTACATTTTACATAAAAGAAAAGAATTTGAGTGTAACCCGAACCTAAACAGGATTCGAAAAAATTCGAAAATCGCAATTCGTAAATTTCGAGGATTTTTCTCTGTCACTCAAACGAAGGCGTCATTAGAGTGAAAGAGACTAATCCTCGAAATTTACGAATTTTGTTTTTCGCGGTAGGGCTTTTCATTCATTATTTGGAAATCGAATATGACTTTTAGAAATCACAATGGGCAGGACGAGACTACACATAGGTTACAATTTTTTTTATATAATTTCTGTACAAAATTACAAATATCAGTGATCTTCTTGAGCTTTTTACATAAACCCTCTATATACCATTTCAATATGCATCATACAGTACGTCCACATTCACAAAGTAAATGAATAGATGCTATAGATTTAGTGCAAAATCCTTTCTCTTCGGCTTTTCACGGAAACATCCGAATTCATATTGCTGTCACAATGAACTTCAGTATACACGGTGGAATTTAATCGGTGAACAGGAACCCATTTTTCTAATTCAGTAATCGATGGCGGTCACGTTTATGTAGTACTTAAGTGGAACCAAGTTTTTTTTTTAGCATAACAAATTTTTATGTTGAAATTAAACTTTAATTAAAATTTATTGTCACCCTACTAATGGTTTAGTCTGAAAAGTTTAATACCTCTTTTCAAACTATTAGCCATGCATCACTCTTATTTTATATAGGAATAGAGTCTATCGCAAAAATTAAAGCATGTGAGTGGTTATTGCTCATTTATGTTTTAAGTTTCTATGGCTGATAGTTTGAAAAGAGGTATTAAACTTTTCAGACTAAACCATTAGTAGGGTGACAATAAATTTTAATTTCAACATAAAAAAAAAATATGCAAAAAAAAAACTTTGTTCCACTTAAGTACTACATAAACGTGACCGCCATCGATTACTGAATTAGAAAAATGGGTTCCTGTTCACCGATTAAATTCCACCGTGTATATTGCACTGAAGCTAATTGAGACAGGGAGATTAATTCGGGCGTTTCCGTGAAAAGCCGAAGAGAAAGTATTTTGTACTACATCTGTACGAAGATTCATAGCATCTCGGACCGGTCGATGTATGTAACATTATATTATTTTATTATACCATTGAAGGAGTCAGTAGTTTTTTACATCTCACTTATAGTTTAATTATTAACCGACTTTTGAAAAAAGGTTCTCAATTCGACTATGTTTTTTTATTCTGCCAAACGAACATACGAACAAGTCCGATTAACTAATCAATCCATAATATGGTGTTACTGTACTTATTTTTTACTCCAGTTATTTTTCAGTACTAAAGAAAATATTACATTTTTATATGGTATTACTAATTTTACAAAACTCATTTCGGGCAAAAGCTAGTTATTAATATAAGCCTTTGTTTTGTTAATAAGTTACGGTGACGATTTTTTTATAATTTGCAATATGATCAATAAAATTTTTTGTTTTTTTTGTCAAAGCAGTTTTTTTTTGTTTTTAATTTGTATTATGTTAGGGTCCTGGTCCCATCAACAGCGATGAACGAGCGAATAGCGATTGGCGAGTTTTTCATCACGGGCGAGTGTAACCATGGCAATAACAGACAGAAAAAAGTTGATTCACCCATATATCCCGTTTTAAGTCATACTTATAATATCCATCTGTCGTTTCTTGGGCGAAAAATAGTCAATATATCATCGCTCACTCGCCGTTGGTGGAATCAGTGCCTAATGCGCGACAATAAAAGAGGTCGATATAAATATGTATCCTCTAATTCACCTTATTTACTCAAATATGCAAATGCTAATTAAATACAATAAAAAAACGAAATAACATACAGTCAAGGGCAAAAATAGATGCACAAATATTGTTAAATTTCGACCTTATTCCAATGACATTAGATAAAATTGTATGTATGTATTTATGTCCCTGACAGCATAAAAAACTTGACATCGAAAATAAATACCGCGTCACACAACACAACCAACTATCAGGATTAAGATTATCACGACAATAGATTTTTTTCACGACGGTGGCGAACAAGCATGCGGCCTGTCTGACAAGCAGCTACCGTAGTACCGTATAAGGACGTCTGCGATAGGGATGGTGACTGTAAATAAAAAAAAAACTCATTATGAAAGACTAAGACACAAATAAATTATTAAGTACTATAAAATGTAGATTGTAGTATTTTTGTACAGATACAGAACCTTTATTTAATAAATTGGAAGGAACTTAAAAAGTAGCTAAATTTGACAGGATGCAAATGTGACGTCACTTTAAGGTGCATTCAGACCAAACGAGTATTCGCTGTTCTATCCCCCACTCTATGAAATCAACGAATCACATTTCGTGTAACGATCGAATTTCGTAGAGTACAGGGTTAAAGTAGCGAATGCTCGTTTGGTTTGAATGCACCTTTAGTGTATTTCGTATAAGACGTCGTAGTGGCGATATGGGACCATACCCATACTACGTGACTAGGGTTGCCAACCAAAGATCACAGATATGCGGGATATTCGCGAATTAATTGCGGGACTTGGCTGTAAAAAGCGGGACGGCAATGACATTAACATTAAAAAATAATGCTTAATTTCATATCGGTAAAATTTAGTTGCACAGTTAGGTATACACGTTCAGTACATGGTGCTCGCGGCTTTAGTCGCCGTCGTCGCGGTACATTCAAATTAACATGTCGCAATCTTAAATGCTTTCATTTACATATTCGTATTATTATTTTAGTATTTTCAGTTTAGTATCTCCTGAAAAGCGGGACAACTGGCGTCCCGCGTGAACCCTTTGCGGGACTCATACTTTAGGGCCCCATAAACGGGACAGTTGGCAGCCCTATACGTGACCCACTTTTGACTTTTTTAAGCGTTTTTTGACCCTCCCCCTGGTGACCAAGCGTAGTAATCGTAGTATATGCCAAGACAACCCCCCCCCCAGTTTTCACGTAGTATTTTCTGGTGTATGAAAACGCGTACTGCGAGAGTGCGGGCGTAGGTTAAATAGGGTTAAATAGTAAATTGTAGTGATGGGGAAAACGGTGGTGTAACTCCAATTTAAATTACATTATTACAAAATATTCTCGAAATATACTAGTCACGTGACAAGATATCGAGTATGCTGTCAAAGCAACTGTCTTGCTAACAGATAAGGTTTATTTTCATTGTTCATTAGTAAAGGGGCATTTTTACTTCTACAAGTATATAGGGACACCCAATTAGCTTAACTCTCACAAAAAAGTTAACTTCGATGTCAGTTTTGTAACGACAATTAAGCATTAAATATTAATAAAGAAATATTTTTTTATAATTTAATCCCGAAAGAATACGCGTTTATGCAATATATAAACATGAATGTGAAAAGTGGATTTACATAAATATTTCATGCTTAATTGTCGTTACAAAACTGTAGTTAACTTTTTTGTGAGAGTTAAGCTAATTGGGTGTTCCTAGAAGTGAAAATGTCCAAAGATACTGGCGTGTATGTCACATTTACAACCGACTTCAAAAAAAGGAGGTTCTCAACTAGACTGTATTTTTTTATATACGAAGGCGTTTAAAAGGTTTAAACAATAAGGATAAGCCTTAAGGTGCATTTAGACCAAACGAGCATTCGCTCATTCTATCCCCCCTACGAAACTCCTTCGTTACACAAAACGTGATTCGTCGAGATTCGTTGATTTCGTAGAGTGGGGGATAGAATGAGCGAATGCTCGTTTGGTCTAAATGCACGTTAAACCTTTAACGGACAGACACTACAGACAGATATCAGAAACGTGCAAGATTGAACTCTTGCCACTCTTGACACAATGTTGAAACATGATGGGAAACATATTCCCTCTGCCTTATAAAGGGTTATGCATGCATGCATCAGCCTATGATAGTCCACTGCAGGACGTAGGTCTCCTATTAACTATGCTATACGCATTAGGAGGTAAATGCCCATAATCGCCACGCTGGGCAAGCGGATTGGCGATCGAAAGGGTTATAAGGGGGTGCCGTGTGGTGACGGCAGTAAGAATACATTTGTTTGTCACCACCCCAACTCCTCCCGCGGGTGTTGTAAGAGTCGACTAAGGGATTGAAGTGTCACTGACCATTTTACAAGATTGATGATGGGTAGCAGCGTCATCATAGTGGACACATTACTGCGATCGCCAATCCGCTTGCCCAGCGTGGTGATTATGGGCATTTATCTCCTAATGCGTCTATACGCATAGTTAGGAGAGGCCTACGTCCAGCAGTGGACTAACATAGGCTGGGGATGATGATGGTGATAAAGGGTTAAGATGCTCAGTATGCTTAGCACAGGATTGGCGCGACAGTATCTCGCCGCGAGATAGTCTATCCGTCCCTCTTTTGTTAATATAGCTAGTAAAGGACGGGAGATCTATCTCGCGGCGACATACTGTCGCACCAATCATGTGCTAAGCCTACAGAGATATCTAAACAACAACAATTAAAATTAGTACCGGACCCGTAAAATTTTGAATGCTATTATTCAGTTAAGGCAATTAACGTCTACACTTGAAGTGATTCATCGGCCCGTTATCAGTACCACGCGATCAAGGTCAGATCGCGATATTGATTTATGCCAGTTCAACATTGCAAAGTCGTATGTGGGCATTTTCACTATTAGGGACAATAGGGACCCAATTAGCGAGTCATTAAAATCCTTAACTGCAATCAGGTTCGTCAGGGGGCTACGCCCCCTAAAGGCTACGCCCCCGTCCCCCCTTTTTCGGTTTCGCAAGGATGACGATACGTAAACAATTAATTAAAAGTAAGTAGGTATTTTATTTTCCGGGAAATATTTAATATGTAGTCATTTAATCCAGAAAGAATACGCGTTTCAGGGGCGTAGCTAGTAGCTACTGCCGTATTTGCCGTATCAATTATACGGGGCCCCCGGGCCACGGGGGCCCCCAAAGTGTGTAAAGAAAAAGAATAAAAACTTTCTAATTTATATTACCTCCATATAAGGGCCTCCAAAAAATTTTTATGCGGGGCCCCGACAAGGCACGCTACGCCACTGACGCGTTTATGCAATATAAAAACATGAATAAAGTGGATTTACGTAAATATTTTATGCTTAATTGTCGTTACAAAACTGACATCGAAGTTAACTTTTTTTGTGAGAGTTAAGCTAATTGGGTGTCCCTAGAAGTGAAAATGCCCAAGTATGATATATTAATTGTTCGTTGTTTATAAAGTTACAAAAACGTATTACTGTTCACGACTCATGTTTCACCCTGTATACATATGAATTTAAGGGCTAAGAATAAGGATGTAAGGTAATTATTATCCACACCTGCCCAGTATAAAAGTTGTAGCGATTTGTCGAGCGATTAGTTGTCCTTCTTATCGACGGAGTTGTTCGTCGACGGGTCGGTGTCGTCCAACTCCTCGTCCGAGTAGTTCGTTGGTTCCTCTCCTGGTTTGAGGAGACGGCCGACTAGGTCGTATTTCTCTGTAAATAGAGGGATAAATATAGTAACTCAAAAAGTTTCTACACAATTTAATTTCACATAAAATAAAAACTGATAAACTCGCGTATATTAACTAACTTTGACTTCTATCCGACTTTTCGAACACTTTACAGGGTTCGTGGTCTGCGGATGACCACGAACCGAACGATGCAGATGAAGTTAAAGTTAGTTAATTTAATATACGCAAGTTTATCCGTTTACATAGTTTTATTTCATGTGTAATTCTCGCGGTAACCGAAGAAAATATTATTAAGTTAATTTCAGTCAGCCTTTGTAGCTTAGTTGGTAGTGGCCCTGCCTAGGAAGCTGGATGTTCCGGGTTGTGCATTATTTTATTTGTGTATTTATTTGTCACAAATATTTGTTCTTCGGTCATGGCTGTCTACTTTTCTTAGGAAGATATGAGGATTAAGGAGCAGTTGTCAAAACGTTTGCAATAGCACACCAATTAGGCATTATCACTCTCGTGTGATGCTGTTATGAAATTATCCTGCGGTTTGTTTCATAAAACCACACTGCCTCTCATTATGAAAAAAATGTCGGTCTGTGGTTTAGTATATTTTCCTTGTTTAATATAGTATAGTAACCGAAGAACATATTAGTAAGTACTAACATTTTATAGCCATACAGAATACAGAAGTGCCATTAATTTTGTGAAAAGATTTATTCTAACAAGGTGACAGTACCTATACTTATTTAATGAGGATATTAAATTATTTTATGGACTGTTTTTTAAGACCCAACGATTCACTTATTATCTCATAAAATATAATTACAACCCTGATTAGAGTTATTAGAAACAGCAGACGTTGGATCAATCACCTATTTTTATTGTCATTCGCTGAGATCAAGTCACCCAATGGACAAAGGTAGCATAATTTGCTAGAAGAAACTATCCAGCATGTTCTACGAAGAAGATTAGTGGGTGACCCACTGCGACCATATAACATGGACGTCTAACGCCAGCTCAAAAATACCCCCAAAAACAATTGTTCAATTGTGCCAATATAGGCAGGACATAGCGCTTTTCTAAACACCGCGCATATATTATTTCGGCGCAACATCTTTTACAAATGTTTATAGAATATAGCCAATAAACTTTGATGGCCCAATCACAACTATTTTCAAATGGCGGTTTAATTTTTTATAGGTTGATATTGAAATTCATTACCGTGGTGCATTGAAGAATTTGAAGAGGGGGTGACACGTGACACTTGTCAACTAAAATTCAGGACCGTTTATGAAAGGCAATTTTGGTATGGCGTGCGGCTTCCATGTTTTATTTGTTCGTAGGTGACCCAACATAGAAAGGCCACGTAACTGTCGAAAACATCAGTTTTGTAGATTTTAATGCTATACTGTAATACTCAGGGTGACGGGTGACCCAGGAGAACGGAACCATAGCAACGAGCCAACAAGTGACAAAAAGTGATTGACTCATGTATACGATACATGAGATACATCATACATACAGTACAGTCAAGTGAAAAAATAAGTATCGAAAGAATCCGATCATAAATATGTTACGACGTTATTATTACACAGAATTAGAGTGCACAGGGACATATTTTTGAGCATTTTTGTGTATACCTTATTTAGTCTTTGACTGTATCTACATATGTCTTTAATTGACCATAGTTTTGCAGAAAGCGACAAACTTTTTTCTTGTCAATCTGACTTCAGCTTCAACATATTAAGTTTGGCGGCTTTTTGCATTTTAATAGGTCGTTTTCTGCATAACTACGTTTCGATATGAGGTAATGTTAAAAATAAACGCTGTAAAACAAATTATTTTCTCACGTGGTTTTATTTATTTACATAAATTTAAATACCTAATGGAATGTACGAGACTGTCTGATTCGATATAATGGATTACGCAAGTAATTTCGATAAGCTCATGTTGTGTCTAGATTACGTTATATTATAGATATGCGTATAATTGATTGTAGACGAATGTATCAATTGTTTATTGTTATTTTGTGTTGTCAGTCTGGTCAGCCAGGAGACAAGAGAATATTTCATAGCGCATCCCTATTTGCCTAATTGTGAAAGTATACATATATGTCCATAGATATACGGGATGTCTGTACTATACATGTCTGGATTTTTGTATGAAAGTAAATCTATCTTTCTCTGCTTTAATAGTTATGAACGCCTGAGTAATGCGAGTTCGAAAAATATGGTATGGAAATAGTCTAACCCCCTTATTCATAAACGTTTGCTAACTTAACAAGCCGCTAATAATTGTTTGTCCCTTTCGGTCTTAACAATATGTCCACAAGAGCAAAAGGGACAAACAATACTTAGCGGCTTGTTAAGTTAGCAGACTTTTATGAATAAGGGGGTAAGAGTCCCGGAGAAGAATTGAATTTTTCTTCAGTGTATTTATTGAGTGACCAAGGGACCTTAGACAATAGTATTTATAGATGAACTATCGAGAGAGTGGAAATGATTTGAGGATTAAGATCCTTCTAATCATTTCAAATAAATAAACCCAATAACCGATTCCAATTTGAAGTGCATTTCTCGTCTGTCATATTTTAACTTTGAAATTAGGTTTACTTTTAATTAATCAAATGATATTATTATAATACTAAAGTCTAGAAAATTCGTAGAGATAATCTAATACTTACGAGGTTGCAATGCAATGCCACTAAATACATAGGCAATTCCATGTTCTTAGTAATTCATTTACAAGTGACGTAAAAAATGGAATCCACCTGAACGCGACGGTGCATTGCTTATCAAATGTTGACAAAAATAGCACAGGTATATGAATTCACCATCTGATAATTGAACAGATAATGGTGGCAAATTTTATCAACAGCCGTTTGCGCAGGATTGCTGAAAGCAGTACGGCACACATTTATTTTAAGGTGCGCCCTGTGGTGGCAGTAAGAATACATTTGTCGCTCGTCGAGTCGACTAAGGGATAGAAGTGTCACTGACCATTATTTGATAAAAGATTCATGATGGGCAGCGGCGTCATCATAGTGGACACATTACTGCGATCGCCAATCCGCTTGCCCAGCGTGGCGATTATGGGCATTTACCTCCTAATGCGTCTATACGCATAGTTAATAGGAGAGGCCTACGGCCAGCAGTGGACTATCATAGGCTGATTGATGATGACCACAGCGCTGCTTTGAAATCGCTTACGGTAGGTAGGTACAGATACAGATTCGCAATTTCGCACTAACGTGCCATAATCGTCCATTAGTTATACTATAGAGGCCGGGACGAAAGGCGTTGCCGGCGTAAGAAATATAGGATAGGTCTGAGGCGGGCAACCCTATATTTCTGCCGAGGTATGTATAGTGCTTTTCTCACACATGCAATGAAATAACCAACAAAAACATTAAAGTTTTATTTTTTTTATATGCATAGTATGCATAGTGACAGAATGTCGTGATGCCTGTGCCACAAATTTATGTGGAATGGAATTAAAAAAGAGCACTTTGCCGGCCTAGGCCTTCAAGATTTGTATTAAATTTATTAACCTCTTGACCTAGTCACACCTGAAACGTCATACTTCGCAGCCTATCATAAGGAACAACAACAATATTTCATTGCATGTTTGAGAAAAAAAAACTTTACCGCATCATGCTCTCCGCACCGATGCTCAATATACGCAATTAGGCAGCCGCAACGTGGACGCAGTGACCTGCGGCCCTACCGCGAACTTCGAAATCCGCAAATTTCGAGGATTTGTTTCTCTCACTCTAATGACGCCTTCGTTGGAGTGACAGAGAAAAATCCTCAAAATTTATGAATTACGATTTTCGCGGTAGTACGCCTGTGCATACTGTAGCACATGCGCGTGCGCCGGTATTGCTTTTTTTTAATTCCATTCCACATAAAAATGTGGCACAGGTACTACGACATTCTGCCACTATGCAATATTATGCATATAAAAAAATAAAACTTTAATATTTTTGTTGTTTATTTCATTGCATGTTTGACGAAAACACTTGACACAAATAAAACATGGAAGCCGCACGCCATATTAAATTGCTTTTCAAAAACGGTCCTGAAGTTTAGTTGACAAGTGTCACCCCCTGTTCAATGCATCACAGTAATGAATTTCAATGCCAACCTATAAAAACTTAAACCGCCATTTAAAAATAGTTGTGATTGGTCCGTCAAACTTTTGATTGGCTATACCTATTCTATAAACATTTGTCAAAGATGTTGCGCCGAAATATGCGCGACGTTAAGAAAAGCGCTATGTCCTGCTCATCTTGGCACAATTGAACAATTGTGTTTGGGGGCATTTTTGAGCTGGCATTAAACGTCCTTAACGTCCATGTTATATATGGTCGCAAAAAATTCCATAGTGCTGATCGATTTGACAGTTCGAAAAAAGATGCCGATTTGACTTGCCAGTCATATGCCTATTGGTTGACTGTGACTGTACCAGCGCCAGCGACGCTAAGTGTGGAATAATTGCTACAATTTTCCAACTCAAACTTATCAGCACGAAAACTGACCATAAAGGTAAACGCTTTATTGTAAGAGATAAACGAAAAGAGAAAGTACCTAAATTGCTCTCGACTATCTTTGATGGCTCTATTATCTTTCTTTTCCTCAAATTCCTTACTAATTATAAGGTTAGTTTGTGTGTCCACTATGATGCTGCTGCCCATCATCAATCTTCGATATATAAATAGTCAGTGACACTTCAATCCCAAGCCGAATCTTACTACACCCTCAGGAAGAGTTGGGGTGGTGATAAATATATGTTAGTTCAGTTATGGTCTCAATATGACTTATTTTTGATAATGAATATACATATTACGAGTTTACGAGTCAGAACTATGGGTGCAAAACTTTAACAAAACTTGTCAAGTGGACTTGACATAGCACATACATCCATAAAATATACATATCTACACACCCACACATTGTAAGTTGAAGATTCCGAGATAGGGAATAAAATTGGATATAGATTTTTCAATAATATTCGTATTTTTCTTGGCTAAAGTGTTCCCATATGTCAATTTTAAAGTTTTGTTAAAGTTTTGCACCCATAGATCCGACCCCTACATATTACATTTACTGCCGTCACCATACGGCGCATGCCCGACATGCCATTCATGACATTACTGTGTCCAAAGTAAAGTCCGTGGAAAAATGTCCGGGTTTCTTAAATCTTTCTCCCGGTTTATTTACAATTGGCAGCCGCTCTGCCCTACCCCGAACAACCTGCGACCATATTATAACATGGACGTCTAACGCCAGCTCAAAAATGCCCCCAAAATCAATTGTTCAATTGTGCCAAGATGGGCAGGACATAGCGCTTTTCTTAACACCGCGCATATTTCGGCGCAACACCTTTGACAAATGCTTATAGAATATAGCCAATCAAAAGTTTGATGCACCAATTACAACTATTTTTAAATGGCGGTTTAAGTTTTTATAGGTTGACATGAAAATTCTTTGCCGTGATGCATTAAAGAGGGGGTGACATTTGTCAACTAAAATTCAGGACCGTTTTTGAAAGGCAATTTACTATGGCGTGCGGCTTCTGTTTTATTTGTTCGTAGCGAACAACCATGGTTAAGCTAAAGTACAGATTTCATTCAGATTAGACATCACCTGATGTTGATAAATGAATTACGTCAGGCAGAGCAATTATCGTGTTTGCAATAATAATGCGCTCATACATGCAAATTATACTTCTAAATGGAATTATCTATCGTGAAACCTAACTTATTTACAAACCATTTAGTGATTCATAAAATATCAATTATCTGTCAGGTGACATTCAAGTTTTTCGAGTATATTTAACAGCCTGACAGTTGCTTACAGTCTAGCAGAAAAGTAGAAATTTTAAAGCTTCAACTGTAGTCTTGTCCTTTCAAATTATTCTAAAGAACGAGGGACATGACGATTTTGCCACTTTTTCGTTTCTAGTATACACCGTGGGCCACCACATTTAGAAACTATAATGTCGTACAAACTTTTCTAGATATCGCGTAGTTTCAGAGTTATTAGTGTTATTACTATACCTCGATATTTTTCTAGCAAGAACGAGAGATTGACAAAATTAAATATCGATATTACTGCTATCGATGAGTACATCCTGTTCTCATAAAAATCAAATCCTCCGCAAAAACAAACAGCCAAGAAATACTTAAGATCTGAAATCGAATTGGAGATCAAAAATGTAAACAAATGGGATACCACCACAAAAAAATAATCGCGAGAGGTGGGTAATCTAAAATCATTGAAATACTTTAAAAAAATGCGCATTTACAGTCACTGACGGTACGTATAGTTTTTAAATATTTTACAAATTTTTAATATTATTCATAATTTATTTAATGATATATTTCTCTAGTTTTAATAAAATGTAGGGTGTTTAATTTATACTACTGGCAATGATAAGAAGTTTTAAACATTTGGTTCGCAGTTATAACAATGTACTGAAAAAACTCAAAACAAGATGGTGCTCCAAGTGACTCTTTTATGAATTCATAAAAACTCCTAAAATTTAGAATTATAAAGTACATGAATGCAGATTTTAGTATTTTTACCTACAAATCAAACATTTTAATTTTTTAATAGAAATGGATCCGATTGTAACTATAGATGAAGACTGGAATTTGTTCCCCGACTATCCCGAAAATTAAAGACACGACATTGGTTTTCAAACATCGATTATGTTGATTATTTACAACATTCTAGCAAATTTTCTAGGTATTATTTTTGTAATCAGGAACGGTAGACACTCAGCCGTATGTTTTTTTATAGTCATGTCCAAAAATATGTAATGATTGTGATATTTGGAGGCCGTTTTGCAATAATGCGTCAACCCACATACATTTTGCAATAAAATGACAACTTTAATTAGTAATTTATAGAATAATAATAATAATAATAAATAAATATCTTGGGACACCTTACACAAATCGACCTAGTCCCACGGTAAGCTCAATTAAGGCTTGTGATGTGGGTACCAAGCGACGATATATACAGGGTGTTGCCTGTAACAGGAGCAAAAAATCAAATGGAAGACTCCTCTGACTGCCTCTAGTTATTCGCAAAAGGTCCCAGTGTTTTAAAGTTATCCATTAAGGAGAAACAGTATGTTAAAGTTACGACCTATGAGTGATGTATCTAGGTATCACAACATTGTACCTTATTAATGATTAAACATATTGGTAGTCCAGTGGACATAAAACTAAATGAGTTAAAAAGTTTTTTTGAAATCATGGTTTTTTAACTGGTTTAGCAAAAAAAAATTTTTTTTTTTGTGTTACACCGATTTAACTTTTTTGGTTTAAGTCGACTGCAGTAAAACTACATAAAAAAAAGGAAAAAAAATTTTTTTTTTGCAAAAAAAATTTTTTTTTTTAAGTTTTAACTATTAAATTATGACTATTTATTGGGTTATTAGTGTACCGTTTCATTTTTTGCTCCTGTTACAGGCAACACCCTGTATAATAGATAGATACATGTAGATACTTAAATACATAGACAACCATGACCAAGGAACAAATATTTGTGATAAATAAATACACAAATAATGCCCTCGCCGGGATTCGAACCCGGAACCTCCAGCTTCGTAGGCAGGGTCACTACCAACTAGGCTAGGCTAGGCTAGAATTGAGTTTTAATTGACAAATTGATGTGGGTTGACAGTGACACATTATTGCAAAATAGCATCCATTTGTGTATCGAACATACTTTGACTTTCGCGTATCTACACCTAAACATCAAGCATTGTCATAGGTTTAGCACCTGTATGGATAGTTTGTAAGTGTGCAAATAAATAAAATAAAATAAATAACCCATCTCAAAATGCGATGTTAATTTATAAAGGTGTTAGAAAATAAAAAGTTTTATACCCCTGGAATGTCACTTTAACATTGACTTTATAATGTCATGTCATTGTCATAGATTGTTTACATTTTTGATCTCGAATTCCATTTCAGAGCTTACAGGACCCATATAGGCTTTGTTATAAATATCTCTAATTTCATATTAATCATTTCCTATGGCTTTAGAGTATATTTTATTAGTCTTTTCAATTTTGATCGGTATTAAATACTAGATACGAAAAAAAAATGTATCATTCTAAGTATGATTTGCATTCTTGTAATTGAAGGAATGTTTACAAAAAACAAAATAATTAGCATTTTTTCCAAATTTGAGTTTTTGATGTTATACTGTTCGTCATCAAAGAAGCTACAGAAAGTGAAAAAAAATGCCTAAAAACTTTCCCGTTTGGCAAAGAAATGGAAAATATTTTATTTCCCATACTAAACTGCACTAAAAAGTGTCGAATAAAACTGCAGCATTAATACTCAGAATAAACCATATTCTAAATCTACTTATGAAATGGGGAATATTAGCGTATACGACGATTGTTTTTCAATAAAAAAATATCTTTTTCCAAAAATGTTTGGAAAAAGATATTTTTTTAAAAAGGCTTATTTTTTTTTTTCAAAAAAAAGTAATGAGCCGAAACACAAATGAACGGGTAATCTTAACTTAGTGGTTATATATCTTTACCGATTCTGAATATTAAGCCTTAATGAATATTATTTAAAAAGGAATTTAGTTTTATCGCTCTCCTGTAAAGTTATGCTCAATGTAGTTATGTTGTTTTTGTAAACATCCCTTCAATTTATCTCTAAGCTACGGCAATTTTTTTATTTATTAAATTTACTTATCGACTACAATAAGACTTATAGATAACAGTTATGTCGATGTCAAATTTTGTCAATCTCTCGTTCCTGCTAGAAAAATATTGAGGTATAGTTATTTATTACCAATAAAAAAAAAAACATATTTTCTAATTGATACTCAGCACAAAAGGTCTTTTAACGGCGTTGGTGCCATTACGGAGAATACTCTCACTAACCTCATTAATAGATGTCAAAACTAGTAGTACCTAGTTTTATGGTTAACATTTACTTTTTACTACATTTAAAATACATTCAAAATTAATAAAAAATAATTCTTTTTTCGCTAAAAATGACAAAAACATTTAACATTTTTTATTTGTTCCTGGTAGCGGAAAGAAAAGTGCTTAGAAAGATCCTGGGACCTGTTAGAAGGGAAGATGGCACCTGGAGGATCCGGAAGAATGCCGAAATCGAGGAGTTGGTGGCCGAACCTAATATATTGGGCGAAACTAAATCTTACAGACTTCGTTGGCTCGGTCACTTACTCAGAATGGGAGAGGATCGGGCAGTCAGAAAAGTCTACTTCGGGCGTCGACCGGTAGGCCGTCCCAGGTACCGCTGGTGCGACGTAGTTGAGACAGACATGCATCAACTCCACGCTGATTCATGGCGGGAAATCGCGCTGGATCGGGACAAGTGGCGTGCTCTCGTTTCGGAGGCCAAGATCCTCTTTGGGTCACTGAGCCAAGCCAGTAAGTAAGTAAGTTTGTTTTTACATGCGTGGTTAAAATCTTTCGGGTTTAATCAGCCCACGGTGTATATAGAACAGTTCTACTTTCTATTAGGTTTTAGGTTGATTATGTGTTTAGGAAAGCATATTACTGATTACAAATTAAATTACTACTTGTATAGGTACCTAAAACGTTCGTGGTAGTAAAATCCTTTCATAAATATGTTACGATCTTTTTATACTCCGCAATTAAATTATTTACTAGGTTAATGTTATGAGTTATGACTGTTATGTGCATGAATGACCGAGCATGTATAGTCAAAGTAAAATATATAGATACGCGCAATGTGCAAATAATATGTATACACGATTTTATCGTTAAGGTAATACGGTCCTGTATACATACATTTGGCACTTTGTTCGAATTGATATCTGTGACCTTGACTTGTACTCGTAAATAACTGAGATAACGCTTATTAGTCTCATTAAGATGTGATGCCTTTTAATGAGTTTACTACTTACAAGTGTTACAACTAAGGGCTTGTCCATTAATCACGTCATAAGATTTTTTTCCTGTTTTGGATCCCTCCCTTCCCCATGGTGATATTTTCAGGACTCCCCCCCTACCTATCCAATATGACGTGTAATTTATTGTGAACGTTTTTTTAATAACACTTGTGTTCCGGGTTTGACATCTGGTTATATTTAAAGTAATCTTAAAGTATAGATGATTTTTTTTTTACTATTTTTTTTGTTACTCTCTGGAGTAACTAAAAATTACACGTGATTTGTCCGATGACCCCCCCACCCCTATGGTGATAATTGGTGATTTTTCTTAACCCACTCCCTCTATACAGTATGACGTGATTAATGGACAAGCCCTAAGTTTGAATACATTCTAGGGCAGGCAATGTGTTGTAATTAGTTTTATTGTCGACAATTAGTGTCAGCACCTCATACTCACATGTCTGAACTTTTCCAAGTAAATTAACAAGCTTGTATAGGTATGTATGTAAATTCTTGAATGTACATAAAACACGGGAAAAATATACACATAATGTATATGTAACAATTTGGTCAGGTACATAGATGAACTTATGACTGTAAGAGATCTCTTTTAGTTAACCTTTGAGCAAAGCATGCCTAAGTGGTGTAGTGGTGTTGTAGTGGTGGAGGGTTCATTCGAGGGTCCCCATCTCGGACGTTGGTGGTCTAGGTCTTTTATTCTTGGTAATTAAAATTATAAAAATAATAAAATAAAATTATCATTTTAAATATGTTGTCAATCTATAGTGTCAGCCTATGAGACAGGCTTAGCTCTTATTTCATGGCAAGCAACAAAGTGGGATGTCTTTACTGCTCACATATAAACAAATATAATCGAAAGATCGAGAAGACCAGGGTCCGCATCAGTCGAACTTTGGTTTTGCGGTTTATGCCTCTGTTCCTCCATATCTTCTCGAGTCGCTTCACGGCTGCTTTGGCCATCTGAGATCGTCTAACCACCTCCTGGTCGCAATCGCCGTCTTCGCTTATTTGCGAGCCCAAGTACACAAACCTGTGTACCACGTCTAGGTCTTTCAACTCGTTGGTACGCGACCCGGTACCAGAGCGATCTATCAACATCAGCTTGGTCTTGCTCCTGTTAATCTTGAGGCCATACTCGTCACTGATGAGCTCAACCCTCTGGAAGAGAACCGCCAGTTCGCCTTCAGATGCACCTATTATTGTTGTGTCATCGGCAAATCTAAGGTTATTGACCAGGTGACCCCCTACTCGGACGCCACCCTCCCAGCCATCTAATACTCTTCTCATTATGTGTTCGCCGATGAGATTGAATAGGTGCGGTGATAATATGCAGCCCTGACGCACTCCTCTCTCAGGTCTGAAGGGTAGTGACATCGTGTCTTCTATGCGTACTCTAGACTCACTGCTCAAGTACAAGTTCTGCACAAGAAAGATTAGGTGTTGCGGTATCCCCATCTCACCCATTACGCTGAACATTTTCCCCCAGTTGATGCAGTCAAAGGCCTTAGAGTAATCGATGAAGCACATAGCCATGTAGATGTTATGCTCTCTGCATTTTTCTATCAACTGCCTCACGTTGAGAATTTGCTCCCGGGTACCTCTGCCTCTAACGAATCCGGCTTGCTCTTTGGGTATTTGATTGGCAACGTAGTTCTCTAACCTTTTGTTCAGGATTCGCAGAAGAACCTTACTCGCATCTGATATAAGTGAGATGGTACGATAATTCTCACATTTACGTGTGGAGCCTTTCTTGTGCAGGGGTACCACTATGGATTCGGACCAATCTTCTGGCCATTGGCCTGTTCTCCACACTTTCTGGCAGATCCTGTGCATGAATTTCCGTCCCTCTTCTCCCATACACTTGAGCATTTGTGCTGTGATACCATCGCTCCCGCACGCTTTGAGCTTCAGCGATTGAATAGCTGCATCCACCTCGTCAATAAGGATGTCTGGTTCGCGTTCCATAAAGTCTATTGGATCAGCGTGCTCCTCCTCCGAGTTACTGTAAAGCTGTTCACAATATTGTCTCCATCTTTCTAGGATTGCGTCCCTGTCAATCAGCGCAGCACCTTTCCCGTCCTCAATTGTCCATTGGTGAGGTTTAAATTCCTTGGTGAGTACTTTAACTTTTTGGAACAGGTCTCGTGTGTGTGCAGTCTGCGAACATTTTTCTAGGTCTGAGCATATCCCATTGATGTAGTTCTCGTTATCCTTTCTGCAGCGTCTCTGTATATCACTATGGAGCTTTGAATAACGGGTTCTATCATCTTCCGTATGTAGGCCTTTTTCTTTAGCAACCTTCCTTTCCTTGATCTTATCCCAAGTTTCAGCGCTCATCCAGTCAGCTCTGGGTAGCGTGGTTTTGTGGGTAGCTTCAGCTTGTTTAGCAATTTCGAGAGAAGCTGCTTTAAAGTGATCCCAAGATGTTCCAGCACTCTCGAAAGGGTCATCGGTCAAATTCTGAAGCCTGGATTGGAGCTTGTTGTGGAACTCGATACGTGCAGGTGCATTTAGCTGGATCGGTTTTGGGAGCTTTTCCCTTCTAGTGTTCTTTAAGCGAATCCTGAGTTTAGCGACCAGAAGTTGGTGGTCACTACCACAGTCCGCCCCCGGACGCGTTTTTGCGGCGAACATTGATGATCTCCACCTCTGACACATTAAAACAAAGTCGATTTGGTTCCTGTGTTGGCCATTGGGTGATGTCCAAGTGTAGAGTCGTCTAGGGTGTTGCTGAAACCAGGTATTCATGACCGATAGTTTATTTCCTGCACAGAAGTCTAAGAGCATTTCACCTCTCTCATTGCGGTTTCCTAGACCATATTTACCAACTATGTCTCGCATGTGGTCGTCATTGGTAGTTGCGCCAATCTTCGCATTGAAATCCCCAAGGATGACTACTGGTTCTTTTTTTGGTATTAATCGCAGAGTCGCCTCAAGCATTCCATAGAACTCCATGATGTCTTCCTCAGAGGATGCTGAAGTGGGAGCGTAAACTGCGATTAAGTTCAAAGGGTTCGGGTGTGCACCGAGTTTGACTCTGAGTATCCTGTCGCTGATGCAATCATATCCAATCACCTTCTCAGTGAGGGGTTTCGACACAATAACCGCCACACCACTGTAAGTGTTGTCAGGGTTCCCAGATATTATCGACAGATTCCCTGCAGACGTCGTGTAGTGGCCGGTCTCCTTCATATGTGTTTCGCTGACGGCCAAAATGTCCAGTTTGTACCTATCCATCTCTCTCTCGACTGTCTCCAAGGTTCCTGGTTTAGATAGCCCACGTACATTCCAGGTTGCGAGCGTGAGTGCGTGGTGTTTTTTAATTTGCCTCTCCTTGCTGTGAGCAGCAGTAGTCCACTGTCCGCAAGCGGCCTGCTGTATCACCGGCGAGCGGCCGGTAGCATATTTCACACCAGATGGCCCGGACCCAAACTGGCGCCGGGCGTCAGCCGGGTCGCTCGACAAATTATTCTGCTTTGGAACCCACATCATTTTCTTGGGACTGTTGTAGTAGCGGTAGTATCCCCATCCTTTCCGCACCAGACTTTTTAGGGGTTATTTAGTCCCCACGGCCGCTGAAGCCGCTCACTGCAAGGCAGTGGTCGGGTTATCACATCCGCCGCCCGAGACTCGGCGTTGATACTCGTTTAGCACCACCCAGGAGGCACGTGCAGGGCAATAAAAGGTAATTCCTGCAGACGCGAGTATCCCACCTCCCCACTACTACTTGCCTAGTGGTCCTACTGCAAACTCCTAAAATAGTAAATTTCAAGCATTTGTCACTGCCACACTCTTGACGTTTTTGTTGTGAGTGATGGAGTTAGATGACTGAAATTCAGCAATAAAATATTGAATTTTCAGTACAACTTCAGTAGTGCCAAACTCACTGGCTAATTAAAAACATACCTCTAAACTGTGCCTCCCATTCCTTTACTGACTCCATCTCCATAGAGTTGAGATCGCTTAGGTCATCATATTCTTTGTCTGATGATGTCACAGAAAATGTGGCGAGCCCTCGGGACGCATCCTTCCCACCAAATGTTGCATACGGACCACCTGGAAATGTTGAATAGTTGTAATAAAAAATGTTAACTTGACATTAGGCTCCTTCAGTTCTTAGTCTTTCATTGTCATTCTTAGAGAGTCTTGGAGTTGCAAGCTCGCTCAGCGAGAATGATCATTCAAATTTTAAATTAATGGACAGATCCATTAAGTTCTAAAAACTCTTTGCTGGATGCCAGTTGAAGGGTTACCATATGGATCAAAAATATAATTTTGATTTAATTTTAACTGCTACATTCAAACAATTACAATAAAAAAATAATGAGTATGTCTTTATAATTGTGTCTACAATACCTATAATCACTGTTAGAAGATGACAGTTGAGAAATTAACAAGTACCCACCAATTAAAACTTCTTTGGTAAAGTTAGAAAGGTTTTCAGTTAGACTTTTTTTGTATTTATAAATACCTACAATTAAACATTAACATGCATGGCTGCTTACACAAAGCAGGATCCAAATAGACTAACGAATACAGGTCAACATTAGTAGACAATTAAAGCATTTGTTATTAAACAAAACACACCGAAGGTCACAGAAACAAGGCCTCCCGATAAAGGCGCCTGATCGCGCGGCGCGAGTGCACAGAATGCAAATCTACCGGGTCAATCGTAGTCACGCTGTGCTATTAATAAAACAATGCACTCACCGGGCCCGTAGAAGCGCCGACCTCGCGTCACGTCGAATATCCAGCCGTTCACTGCCACCAACACTCGCCCGTCTGGCTGAGTCCCATCGTACTGCCGCAACTCCGCCACTGTCATATCCTTACGAATTTTAGGCAACTCCGGCGTCGCAGCCTCAACTGACACTTTAGAAAACCTACTCCTTAACAATTTATATATCATAACAACAATAAATAAACAGTTCACAGTCAATAGCAAATTAACGGGGCTGTAAATTATATCGGTCCAAATACTGGATCCCGCTTCTTGATTTTCCGCCTCTACGGCCTGGGGCTCTGGTCCTGATGACATTTTTATTTACTGAAAAACTTGAGAGTATCTTTTTGTACACTGGGTTTTTATTAAAATTTTGTAAATTTTATAAAACCGACCGCCAAACGGTAAGCAGTAATTTCAGAAAATCATCAAGACACTGACGTCAGCGTGTGTTACTTGATTTGATTACTTCAGAGATAAAAAGTTGCAAGGCAAGATAAAATCTGAAAAGATTCAAGAGACGTATGAACGTGTAATCAATTCGATATTTCTTCATATAGTTTTATTAAATCAATTTTATTTATATTAATTAGTCTAATCAGTCTGTCTCCAAACGTTAATAAATCAATCTATCTATAATGTAAACATCTATCTGCAACGATTTTAGCAGCAGCTTAAATACCATCATATGTCACTGTCGAAGTGACAGTTACTTTTGTCATTTGTGACATTG
>JALPQI010010173.1:0-39534 GCA_025490895.1 Thaumatotibia leucotreta | reverse complement strand
TACTAACAATCAAGGCAGCCGTTGCTGACAGTTAGGGTGTGCCTAGAACTGCCTGATGTGTCTGATGCTTCGAATTTACTTACATTTCAACACAGTGCCTGACCGTGTCTGTGAACTGAAGCAGATCTCGCACTGCGTGCTATGAATTCGTTTTTACTTGTTGTAAATGGAAAACGATATGAAACTGGCCAGCTGCCAGTATTTCGCCAGAGACCCTTAGCATATTGATTCTGTTTCTTGTCATGAATCTTAGTAAGTGTATGGAGGCTAGTTACTTTCCGATGCGTTATTTGGCGTTGAAGTTTCTTCTAAAATATCTATATCTGGAGGAATGTAAATCTGATTCAGAGAGAATTTCTAAATAGGTATAATTTTCAAATAGGTGTATTTTTTTTTCATTTAGGTAATCCAAGGGCATGTCATCATCATCATCATCAGCCTATGTTAGTCCACTGCTGGACGTAGGCCTCTCCTATTAACTATGCGTATAGATAGACGCATTAGGAGGTAAATGCCCATAATCGCCACGCTGGGCAAGCGGATTGGCGATCGCAGTAATGTGTCCACTATGATGACGCTGCTGCCCATCATCAATGTTGTAAAATGGTCAGTGACACTTCAATCCCTTAGTCGACTCTTACGACACCCGCAGGAGGAGTTGGGTTGGTGACAAATGTATTCTTACTGCCGTCACCACACGGCATGAATTAAATGTTCTCAGAATCGATGTATACCAATACGTTGTAGAAATTGAATTGGATAGAAATTAGGGATATAAAGAACTATAAGGATGTCTTATGCATGCACTAAGCATCTGTTTTTGTCAATCCTACTAAGGTGCCATAGATGAGCGAAACAGATACCTACTGAAAATTTACGATTTCATCTTGACGTTGTAATTTTGAACACCTAGAGTGCTAAGGATAAAACGTGAATATTTCATAATATTTAAGTTTTATCGGAATGTTAAATTGAAAAGCAACTTATTACCTTTTGTGGTTTATGTGGTTAATAAATGCATATGGGCCTGATAGCAAGCAAAAGGTTGTTTTAAGTATGTGCCTACGCCATCAGTGTCATAACTCATAGATTAGTAGGTAGATTGATAATTTATTAGTTCTTACATAAGTTATTAGTTCTTAAACATACATATACTGACATACGGACTGACATACTGACTGCTTTTATTTTAGGGCGGAAAGGATCTCGAGTGACGATTGCATACCAGAACTGGTGGTGGACTGGTGACCTGGTCAAGGTTGCGGGAGTCCGCTAGATGCGGGTGGCACACAAAGATTCGGTCATGCAGCAATTTTTAGAGGAGGCCTATACTATACCCAGCAGTGGACGTCTATTGGTCGATATTATGATATAAAAGTTACGTTGATAATGATTCTATAATTTGTTTACAATTTCAACTCCTTAGCGCACATTTATATTTCTGTCCGTATGTCTGCATATCCGCAACGCAGCATAGTTACTAGAAATTTGTAATTTGGTACAGGTATACATAATTAATAACGCCGATAGAAGGGTAGAATAGTTACAGTTGAAAAGTAAAAAAAATACTGGTATCAAAATAAAGTATTTTTTAAAAGTCAATATTTACGGAAAAAAATATGAAAAGCGGGCTTATAGAACATTGTAAAATAAAACTATTTCGAAAGTATCGGTCCAGCCGTTTTTGAATAACTATGAAACCATATATGGATTTTAATATGTTCGAGTCTCACGTTAGTTATAATTTTAAAACTATGGAATCCTACACTGAGCGTGGCCCGACATGGTTTTGGCCAGTATTTTCTAAAATATCTTATTGAGGTGCCTTCACTTATTCAAAAACTGGTTAGCATAAGGTAAATAAAATGAACTGAAATCGATACGCACAGGTTTTCTTACCAACTCTGGCAACAAGCCAAATGCAGTTGCATTTGTACCAAACTTCGTGCCTCGACACGGCTTACATAAAGCTCTGTTAACTAATTACTTCAGTCGTTTCGCTAAAAGGCCAATTTAAGTGTTTCACTGCAGCGGATTAGTTAGTCGTTTGACTAATTTGCTCTTGATTAGATCTCTGTAGTTTTGTCTGCAATTATTTTTTCTGTAGGTGGTAATGTAATGTAATTAATTTAAAATTTTGGATTTATTTAATTAGGATTTTCAACACTGCATACATAAAGTTACGAGTGTGTTATTACCTACAAGACTCTTTAGTCTTTTGGCAAAAGATTAATTTAAGGTTTTTTTGACACAAATGGAAATAATGTATTTATTTATTAACTGAGCTCGTAATTAGGTCTCTAAAGCTTATGTTTCAAAATTTAAAAGTTATCAAAATAATGTTTGTTTTAACTTGTTAACCTAATATAAGTATATTAAGTTACAGTAAAATCATCATCATCCCGTTTCAGTCCACTGCTGGATCTCCCAAAATATTATTTAAGTCATCCCGACACTGCCTGTGTTGGTTTGTCAGCCTCCGTAGCCTAGTTGGTAGTGATCCTGCATACGAAGTTTCGGGCTTAAATCCCGGCGAGGGCATTCTTTGTGTATTTATTTACCACAAATATTTGTCCCTTGGTCATGGCTGTCTATGTATTTAAGTATCCTTATGTATCTATCTATTAAATATTATATCGTCACTTGGTACCCACATCATAAGCCTTAATTGAGCTTACCGTGGGACTAGGTTGATTTGTGTGAGTTGTCCCAAGATATTTATTTATTTATCAGGGCACATCACGCTCAAAGTGGCTGTCATTGATTGTCATAGCACAAAGAATAATTGTGACTGTAAATTTTACCGGTTTTCACCAACATGACTGAAAGGAAAACAAGAAATAAGTGAAACATTACCGTAAGCAGAAAAAAGTAAGTCAAACCTTAAAATAATACTTTAAACAGGACGAATTTGATATAAAATTGGAAACTTATGGCGAATTACTTTGTTACAGTTCTGATGGATCTTTGTTAAACGGCACCGAAACATAAAAACTGCCTGTGGACACGGTTGTTTTGTATGCCTTTTTAGCTTTGATTATATAGAAGAATGCTAACGCGATCCCATGGCCCCCCACTAAAGGTAATGTTGCAGGGATGTTTAGTGGGTATTCTCCTCTATAAGTGAGACCTACATACCACCTCCATAATATGGAGCATGGGCCACATCTAAGCCCGGGGGTAGATGCGTAAAAGCATTATGCCCTGCGAAAACAAAAAATAAATAAATATAGGTCATATCGCTTCGTTGGATTTCTTGAACCTCAAGTACATTTCCAGCAAACAGCAATTTTTTGCTTTTCTTTTGTGTTTCCGTTTAAAAAATGAGATCTCGTTTCAGTGAAAAGAAGGCTCATATCTAACTTAAAACAAAAATGTTTATGATATTGACAATATGAATATCGTCCAAAATTGGCTAGCATTGTCATACGTTGTTAACTTATTTCTTCTTTGACAATTATGCCAAAATGTACCTAAAGTCTATTTATCTTTACTTGTCTTATCATGTAAACAAACCACAGACCAAGTGAAATAAACAAAACGTCAACGATGATCAAAAGACAATCACTAGTGATTAGAAATGTCGATATAATGAAATGTCAGCTTAATTTCACTGCTTACGTAAATAGAGGATTATCGATTTTGCATCGTCTGTCAGGAAAATAATTAATTAGTATAATATTATATCCAAAACTATGGTTACCTACTCAAATATTTATTTTTTTATTGTAAAGAAAGGGTAGAAAATAAATCACTAAAATAAAAAGATATCGGTAACAGAAATCCGCAGGCAAGCCAGCGGCCCTACCGCGAACTTCGAAATTCGTAAATTTCGAGGATTTTTCTCTGTCACTCCAACGAAGGCGCCACTAGAGTCATGAGAAAATCACATGAAGAGCACCCGTAACGAACAACATGAAGCGAAGTAGCGAAACGAATGACGTTTGACGTGAAGATTTTATTCAATATTCAATAGACAACTAAGCACAGCCTGTCTATGAATAAAATAAATATTGAAATCAACTACAACAATTTTGGTTAATTACTGCAATTTATTTTAATTGCATTTTTCCCAAGTTGTACTTGAAGTATTAATATCGATATATCGTCATGCCAACATTACAGTACATAGACAATCTAGACATCGCAATGTCACATCAATGTCGGGTGTTTTTAAAATTATCCGAGCGTAACAGCGTTTATTGACGAAAATCTTTAGAGAAATGATATTTTTCAGTGATTTTTTGAGTGATTATAATACTTTGCGAGGTTTTTAAAGTATGCAACAACATTTGACGTGATGATTATTGTGTAATTGCAGAAAAAAGTTGATAATGTTTTCAGAAAATGTTTGTTTACATGATAAGACAAGTAAGGATGAATGCACCTTAGGTACCTATTATTGCCACGTTGTGCATGGTTCCAATTGATTAAGAAGGTCAGGTTTCATCTTACAAACAATTAGTTTCACGAATGTACATTTTCAATAAGGTCCGAGTGCAAAATATCCAATAATAAATGAAAATCATGTGTGGGTAATTACCGAGCTAAAACAAAATGCAATTATATTCAATGAAATACTTTATAGTTGAAAATATACTAATTTTTACATTTCTTCGTAGTCGGCTTCTGATACATTTAATAATACTCTTTGGAACTCTTTGTTAAAGTAATCAGAAATCATGTTCCAAACGTTAATAGAATACCAAATTACTATACTTAGAGAAAACACCACACGAAATATTAAACTGAGCATTTTGCAATATGATATCTTAAAATAAAACAATGTAGCTAAACCAGAAAATTTTGCAAAATCACACTTATATTTCGAATTACATATACGAGTATTTCATAAATAAATCAGGTCTTATAATTATATTAGGTATTTTAAATCTTTTATTAAAAAACAAGCCTGATTTTAATCATCTCGGTTCAAGCAAACTCAGTTTTTAATTAGATTCTCGTCAATAAAGACTGACATTTTATAATCTTTTAGACAGCAAAGACATGTAATAAAATGAGAAATGCTAAAACAGCCATTAATTAATAATACTCGTCGTAGCCGTAGTATATTATTTCTGAAATCATAGAGAATATCGTCTGAATGTGTGGATAAGCTAAAGTTGTCACCATAACTATACTGTTCGCTAATACAAACAGTTTCATAGTATCCATGCCATCCTCTGACCTGAAATAAATAAAAGACATATTTATAATTTGTACCTAGCAGTAAAGGTTAGGAACAATACCAAGTATAATACAATCAAAACTGTTCTCAGAAAGTAATGTTTTGACGAAATGACCTTTATCTTGACAGTAGTGTTTAACACTTTGAGCGCAAGGAACTTTACTCCCGATGGGAGTTCTCTGTGGGAGGTCCATTTTCGCTACGAAGCGGAAAAATCACGGGATCGGCTACGAGCGTAGCGCGTAGCACTCGTCCGCAATGAAAGTGTTAAAAAAATAACCTGCCTAGCAAATGGTGTCTCTCAAAAAGCGTCTTCTTCTTTACGTACTCGTAAGTACTGCGAAAGTGACGCTAGAAAAAATTGTTTGATAGTGACTTTCAGAAATTGTGATCTACTTGACCAAAAAAAAAAGTAGAAAGAAGGAGATGTTTATTTTTACAACTTATGTAATTTAACTGTTAAATTATAATTTTAACACAAATGTTTAGGACAGAATAGGAAATCGTACCAGGAAACATAAGAAATCTGAACCACACAAATCATATTTTCAATTTACTTTACAAAATAAGGAGATTATAATATAGTTTTAAGGCTCATACCGAAGCCATCCCCCAAACCCTTGTTCTTCATCATCCAAGGAGTCTGTCTTAAGAGGTGCTTCGGATTTCTCCACTTCCTTGCTTTCCACAACTTTTACAGATTTCTTTGTAGTATTCGATTTCAGTTGTTTATTTTTCTTCATAGTCCTCTTAACTAAAAAATTATAATAAGGAGTTGTTATTCAAACATTTTAAAATAATTTTATGTTATTTTTTACGTTTTATCTGCATTTATTAAATACGTAAGGAATGTTGATTGTCATTTAAGCAGAAAATAAGATAAATATTTAAATCGAATATTTCACAATGCCCGCATCCCTGTCGAAGGGATTTATTTCATAAAAACCTACCTGTACCTATCTATCATGTTTTGAGTTTCCAAATTTAAAAAATCATAATAGCACCTTAAGTTGATACCCTAGAAATTGACTAGTCAGATTCAATGCTCATTTTAGTGGGTTAATAGTAGTTATAGGTGTATCTATACAATAAGGTTCAGAAAAGGGTGAACTTTTGTAAAACGCATTTTTTATTGCAATTATGTATAGGTACACTCACACCCACATCCGTCACCGGACGGCACAAAATCATGTATATACAGTGTGTGGCCTACAACCGGGGTGAAAATTTAAACGGTGCATTAATAAGCTGATCAACAATCATTTCCACATATTGTAATTAAAAAAAAAAAAAAATTTTTGTAATTTTTTGTTCATGTATTTTTCATTATTATGGGTTCATTTACTTGAATTAAAAGTTATCAATAACTTATCATTTTTGAATCATTGAAAAATGTACAATTTTTTTTTTAAAACCGTATCAAATTAGTATAAAAATGCAAACAAAATTATTGTTATGACTTCCTACCTGGTATACTATCAAGATGTCTTGCGACTGACAAGCTACGACATCGTGATGCCAAGATCCAGTACTAAAGGTCCATAGCTTTGAATGACAATATCTCCGAACTTAACCACTTTGAAACACCGGGACCTTTACAGGATTATTGCTGATAGTCTAAGGAGTCACTCATTTCATTTTTCTCCCGTGTTAAAGACCACACACTGTATAACTGCATTCAACAAAATTACTATTACGCAACCAATGTATTTGTAATTTCCAATTTAACCAAAGTTCTGAGCGGAGGGTATTAACACGATTCATTTTTATTACTGGGAACGAGTGCTTGATGACAATTAATTTATGCAAACTCGATTTCGAAATCACTACTTACAATGAACAGTTAATTGAAGTTGTTCAATGCAAAGTTTATTTTATTTTATTGTCTTCTTCATTCACTAATACTCGTACGTATACTGAAAGCATTAACTTTATAGCTTTGATAAATGTTATTAATCAAATAAATATAAAAAAAACCTCACATCTTACAGCCCCGAAAATGTATCGAACTGGCCAATTACAGTAAAACAACGAGAAACACCTGCCGTCTGATCAAATATTATTCGATGTAGGTAATATTACCTTGTAGAAACAAGACGCACGCACGGTTCGCACTGACTAACACACCTAACGAACCACATTCAAGGGAGTGTGGAGCACCGCTCGGTGCTTGGGCTAACGTGGATAAACCTATCAACCGTAATTGGGTTGATAATTACTTAAAACATATCGATAACATTTAGGTTTAAACATTATGATTACCTAACTATTCAGATTATTAATATGACTTAGGTACAATGGCAGTGGTGCATTCCACGAGAAATAATACTTTGTCGGGAATGTGGCGTCTAGGATAGCTACCTTATAAATATAATATGGAAAGTGTGAGAATTTTCTATCAATGCAAAAACCAATTTATGAAATTAAGATACACTAGAAATGACTTACCTCCTTACTCTCTTAGAAGTATGCGAAGAACGGCGTCACGTACCCGACATTCTCGTGGAATCGTAGTTTTGATTTGGTATGAGCCTAGTTAAATATATAGGCTTTTTCAGAAACCATAATTCTTCTTACGAGTATTGTCATCAAATGTCTACATTTTTACGATCTTACATTAATCGACCTAGTCCCAATGTAAGCTCAAATATACAGCTTATATTATAGGTACCAACTACATTTATTGGTAGGCGACAATAAGGCTACGCCCCACGTAGACGATTTAAAGCGACCAGATTTGCGACGCGATTCGATGCGACGAAGTCGCAAATGTATGAGCTGCGATGTGATGCGATGGCCCATTCCTACGTGCACGCAAAATTTTTTATCGATCCAACATTTTCAATAAACAAAATGACACACTATTCGGGCGTCAAGTTTCGCTCGCGCTAAAATATCAAACAAACTGATCGCGTTCGCTTCGCGTCGGGTCGCGTCGCCCGTACGCCGCGCCGGGGTGGGTCACTTGTAGGACACTAAACTTGCTGTCGGTTGTTTGATTTTATCGCGACGCGTCGCGTTATTTTGCGTTCGCAAGAGAATCGCTCATCTAGGACTCTGCGTAAATGTAAAGATTCATGCACTATTATCCTTCTCTTCCCAGTGTCATCAATTAGATTAGTGATACTGTTAAATAAAAGTAAATAAATAAATAAAATAGCATTTTTATGTTATAGATATACCCAGCCTAACCCATGAATCACATTTTATTATGCAAATAGATATCACTGAACTGAATGATAAATGTAAGTTAGCTTGCATCTTTTAGGATGGCAACAATTATGCCGCGCATTCTATGCAAATGCACCGCTTACCCTTACCCGCTTACAAAATCAAAATTACTGCTTATTATTTGTTGGTTAAAAATATATTGGGAGCATAACGAGTATGTAGGTTTCATTAGGGTAATCAAAATAAATCTAAAATTTAATCTATCGTGATAAATAATACCTATAAATAAAATTAAACGGTTATTTAGTCACTACGCGGGTACTGCCGATGACGCGCGCGCGACGCGTTAGCACAGGCGTATCAGTGCTTGATAATGAAGACCTAAAAGGGCCGGATGCTTAGCCAAGTTGCCAATCGCTAGCGCTTGCTAGCGCATCGTAGTTTTCCCTCTCTGTCACTCCTTTATATTAGTGCGACAAAGGGAAAACTACGGTGCGCCCTTCCGGCCGCCATGGCAACTAAGTTTCACAACCAGTGGTGATGAAGGATTTTTTTGTCTTTGTTGGCAACTAGTTGCCAAACAATACTTTATTTTCTTTCTACGCAACTTGGTTGCGTACAAATATTTTCTGAGAAATACTAGTTACGACGGAAGAATGTGTTTTCTTGGTACCTATGCAACTACTGGTTTTTCTAATGTGACATTCAAGTTGACAGTATCATAGTTCACAGTTTTATGTTCATGCTCTTCATAAGCACAAATATTCACATAAATCTTTCACAACATTGTTGCGAAACGGGACAATATAATCTGCTCTTAAAATAAATTTTAAAAAGGTAGTTGTCGAAATGAGTAACTGGAACATTGGGTCTCTGCGGCGTGCGTATGACGATCCTACCAAATGCCTGTACAATGACTGTGTAAACGAAGATTTTGTAGTCATTCCCGATATGGTGAAGGCAAAAATACTGCTGGACTACAACCTACTACCATGAGAAACATTAACGTGTTGCTTTATTTCTTGTATGTTTTAGATGTTCAATGTTAAATTGTGAATCTAAACGTTAATTATTTCATAAAAATAATATTATTTCTTAAAAGATGTTTAATTGTATATCTTCTAGGTAAATGAGCAGTGGTCATGGTCAATATATTGACCACATTGTATAGCACTACATGAGCACTGGTCAAATGGATGACCACATTGACCACCCCAGTGGTAACACGAAATGATCAACGGTCATATGGTTGACCGCCAATTTTCTCGCTTTTCCGGTGTTTTAAAGGATTTTTAAGAAATTAGTTTCTTAGTCTAATGTTTAACTACTATATAAATAAAAATCAAGAAGATTGCCCAAAAAAAATCTTGCCGTATAAAGGGTTAACCAATTAAGAAAGTTGCATACTAAGAATAAAAAATCGTCTTTCACATCTGGTTGCGAAAATCTGTTTGCCATGGCATACTAGTTGCGTAGAAAGTAAAAAAACTCTTGTATGGCAACTAGTTGCCGACAACGAAGAAAAAATATTTCATCACCACTGGTTGCGAAACTTAGTTGCCATGGCGGCCAGAAGGCGGTGCGCTAGCAAGCGCTAGCGATTGGCAACTTGGCTAAACACCCTGGTCACGAGTGTCACGACATTGATCTAAGGCGACCAGCGGTGAGCGAATCTATGAGTTGGAGCGGGATGCCGATATGGGTACTTCCTCTCACACGTATGGTTTTTCGCTAAGCCGGTCGCCTTAGACTAATGTCGTGGCCGCAGCATAAGCCTTCCAAAACATGTTGAGCGTAGTGACTAAATACATGTGGAATTAACCGTTTCATTATATTTATAGAATTTATTTTGATATTATCACAAACAGCTGGATTAATAAGTGAAAACCCTACTAAATCAATTTTTATATTATTTATTGGTAATTCTTATTTTTCCGTATAAAATAATTCTGATGCTGAATTCTGATATGAATAACATAAATATAGTAAAAAATCTAATCTCAGGTATGTCCATAGGTACATGTCTCAACAGCTACTGAAGGAAGCCTCTCAAATGCTGATCGATAGTTACGTAAGTTGTGAAGTATTCCACGAACTGGAAGTTTTAATCATATACTTTTCGTTGTTCTCATTTTAGCCATTGCACGTTTTGTATGGTTTCTACTTTTTACTGTGTATTAGTGCTTCATACAATATAAAATGTATAGTGCTATGTACTTAACGTGCAAAACTGACTAAAAACCATAATTTTGCTTTAGTGAATGTAAATCATCTTCATATAGAAGTGAAATACGAGACCACAATCATAGCAATCAACATAAGAATGAATCTTGAATATGCAGATTAACTTTGGCAAAATAATAGAAATGCGCAATGCGAACACACCTGAAATTTAAATACAGCTTTGCAATTCTTATTTACTATTGAATGAAAGGCAAGTATTTATTGTTTTGAAAAATAACTGTAATATGCATTTTGAATTTATGAGAGTCAAAGAAAAACACGGACGGATAATAATACTACAAAGAATTAGTTGACTAGTTTCAACGATAATGTTTTTTGTTTCAAATGGCGGACTTAATGCCTAAACCCATTCGTACCTATAAATCCAAAATTACAAAACACGGGATTTTTAATCAATTTTTTTAAATCCGTTGGCAATGTTGCAGACTCTTTTTTTGTTGTATGTTGATAATGTATTTTTATTTTTTCAACGCAATGATCGAGTTTTAAATATGGTTTATCATTTAAATTCTTAGCAAGATTATCGATTGGCCTCAATAACTTTCTTCAAACGTTAGTTTATTATATAGGTATTTTTTTTTGTTCATAATAATCAGAATCAGAATCAGAATATATTTATTCGTTTAACATAGGTATAGGTACAATATAAAGGTCTCAAAGTTTGTTACGAAACACTATGTTATGCCGACAGGCGTACGAAATTACTCCTTATTAACTAATATAATCATGCATGTAATATTAACATAGTCATGCACAATTCGTGAAGACAATACTAAAATACAATAATAGTACATTATTGCAGAGGCCGGGAAAGCGAATTTCGTGGATGAGTATTTTTTGTCGGACGAAGCGAAGCTGAGGCCGACAATTACATACGAATCCACGAAATTCTATTTCCGTCCGAGGCACATATAGGACTTTTCTCCAAACATGCAAGGAAATAAAACAAAGTAATTCTTCTTGCAAATTGAATAACAATTGAAAAGAAAAAATCTCTTATGATTCCCGCCTAAACTTTTTTTTAATGCATGGTCGTTCATAAAAAATAGTAACGATATCTATGGTTTCATTAAACCGTACCTACACGACCTGACACACCGAGGCGTTTGTAACTCATGATAGAACGAGACGGCCATAGATTTGATCGCCGTCTCTCGCTCTATCCAGACCAGGCGTTTGGTCGTGGCTTTAGAATTTGGCTGTATGCATTTTTTTCAAAGTCCAAAAGTAGTTTTTAAGAAGTAAAAAACAATACATTAATGGATTTTAGTACAATTTCGCGGCCGCAAAAACTGTACAATAATGAAAATCTTTTTTTTTAATTTGAGCTGGTACATAAGAAGGTACTTCGCGTTTCGTTTTTGCTACATTAATGCGAACATTTCCGAGCATATTGGAGAAAATTAATTAATATAAGAAAATAAAAACACTACAATAACTCAGTCAAAATAAGAGATTCAATTATATAATAATACAAAATGTCAAGTATAGCAAATACCTACTATATAATTACAAATTATTGTCATTTAGAAATTGATGTACATTATAATAACATTTTTTAATTAACAATAGCTTTAACGTCTTTTTAAAATTATTTATATTCAATTGTTTAATAGTGTTCGGAATTTTATTATAAATTTGCGGCGCCATTCCTAACACACTTTTCCTCACCAAAGCTGTTTTACATACTTTGAGGCGCAATTGATTTTTATATTGTGATCGTACGGGAAGAATTCTCATGTCAGAAATTTTATCAAAATAATGGGGATTACATTTTACAAATACAGCGATTTCTAATGTACCTATATAGACAGGCTACAGTAAGTATATTCAACGATTTGAAGTATGGAATGCAACTATCTGTTATCTTCAGTTTGCACATAGCCCGTATGCACCGTTTTTGTGCTTTCAGTACTGCGTCTTTATCTACTGAGTTACCCCAAAATATGATACCATAACGAAGTATAGATGCAACAAGCCCATGATAAGCAACAAGTAAAGCTTCAGTATTCACTATCGTAGAAAGTTTATGTAGAGCGAAAGATGCTTTACTTAATTTTATGCAGACGTCATTGATATGATATTTCCATGATAATTTACTATCAATTAGTAGGCCTAAGAACTTAGTCACTTCTACATTTTCTATTACATTTCCATCATAGCTAATATTAATGTCTTTTGATTGAATACGTTGATAATAATGCATGATAGTTGTCTTGGTCAAATTAATTACTAAATTATTTTCATTAAGCCAAGTTATTACATTACTTAATACAGTATTAATGTCATGTTCATAATTTGCTTGGTTATTACATTTAATTACAGAGGTACTATCATCAGCAAATAGGATCATGGGATGGTGAATGGCTGTAGGCAGGTCATTGATGTAGATTAAAAATAATAGGGGGCCGAGCACACTTCCCTGAGGTACACCATACGTTACATGTCTGGCATCTGATAAAAACACCTCGTCTATCTTCCGTTTTGTACACTTTCTGGTAACTTCAGTGTATTGCAACCTATTAGTCAGATATGACTGAATGAATTTTAAAACATTCCCTCTGACACCATAACGATTGAGTTTAAAAATAAGTGTTGCATGATCTACGTGATCAAAAGCTTTGGTCATATCGGTGAAAAGCGCACATACGGGTATTTTTTTGTCAAGGCTCTCCATTACTACATCTAAGAAATCATATATAGCTATGTTTATATTAATATTTTTCCTAAACCCTTTTTGCTCAGTACAAAATAAACTAAAAGCATCCATGTATTTATACAATGATTGGTATATATATTTTTCAATAATTTTAGAGAATACTGGAAGCAGAGCTATAGGCCTATAGTTCTGTGGGTTTTCTTTATCACCTTTTTTGTGTAACGGCTTAATAATGGAAACCTTTAAATTATCAGTATATGTCCCAGTATTGATAAATAAATTTATTAAATGACTTAGATGAGCGGCCAGTATATCATTGACGTATTTAATTACAACTGTGCAAATCTTGTCAAAACCAACAGTCCTGGTATTTCTTAAAGATTGAATTATCAATTTTACATCATGCGGAGTTGAGGGTGCCATAAACATGGACTGAGTATTATTAGCTATTTTACAATGTAGAGCATTTTTCTTTGTTACGTCTTGTATGCTATCTACAAAGTGGGCATTTAGAGAATTTGCTATATGTTTAGGATTCGTTACAATAGTTTGATCTGATTGTAATCTGAGAATGTCATCGTTCATCCGGAGAGCGTTGGTGGAATTTATGATATTCCAAGTGGCCTTAGACTTATTTTTTGCAGTTAGGATTTTATAGTTGTTTTGAGCTTTTTGTGTTAATTTTACAATTTTCTTATACGTAACAGAGTATTTCTTCAAGAGATTTTTGTTAGCTTCTGAAGGTACATGTCTATATTGCCAAAGAAGTCGTCTCTGATTTTTACTACAGGCTTTTATGCCTCTTGACACCCATTTGACATTTCGATTAAGTCTTACGGTTACTGTCTTTAAAGGAAAACAAAGATTATAAAGAAATTGAAAGTCATCGAGAAAACTATTGTATGCAATATTAGCATCTTCAGTACTGTAAATACCTGAAAAAGACAGATTCTTCAAATGTTTTTTAAACATTTTTAAATTGTCCCGCGAAAATTTGCGCCTTTCAACACGCCAATACTTGATACTGTTTAACATATTTCCAGGACATTGAAGTATTTGCGCAGTGTGATCTGACAGGCCAAAATCATGAACAGTACTATTTTGACCCCGTTTTAAATGATGTGCAAAGTTGTCTATACATGTATTGCTGCAAAGTCTCGTTGGCTCTCGTAATTCTAAGTTCAAATTATATCCTATAAGAAAATATTCAAATTGCAATGATATATAGTTATTTTTCAGAATGTCAATGTTGAAGTCACCACACAAAATTATTTTTTTATTATTATTACATATTTTCCTAAGAACGATATCAAGCTTTTCATAAAAAATACTTAGGTTGCTAAAACTAGGAGTCCTGTATACACATACTATAACAGTTTTCTGGTCTATGAGTTCTATTGCACTGCATTCAATAATTCCTGGAACAGAATGTTTTGCTATGTCTGGTAATTCCTTGAAGTGGTGTCCTAACTTCACAAGTATGCAGGTCCCGCCACGTTTATTTTTTCGCGAGTAACATGCAGCTAGTCTATAATTTGGTATTGTTAGCAGTTCTTCGTGGCCGTCCATTATAAAGTGTTCTGTGATACATATAATGTCTATGTTTAGTTGCCGTGATTCTAAATCCTTGAGGTGAACTGTAAGCATATCTGATTTATTTATGAGACCGGCAATATTCTGGTGAAGGATGTTAATATACATATTACTATTATTAGAAACGAAAAAGCTGCTGTTCATTATTAGGTTCCAGAAGAGAACAGTTTATTTTGTCACAATCTATATCAAGCTCACTCTCATTACATACATCATTGTGTGCAATAACATACTGTCCATGCAGTAATAGCTAGACGTTTCACCACGATCAATGATCATACCTGCTGGTAAGTGATGGATGATGCAGTCTACGGTGGAGCGTGATAAATGATATGATTTTTTTCTGTTTGGTTACGTTAAGAGATAATATTACATGCCGTATGGTGACGGCAATAAGAATACATTTGTTACCACCCCAACCCTTCCCGTGGATGTCGTAAGAGTAGGCTAAGGGATTGAAGTGTCATTAACCATTTATTTATCGAAGATTGATGATGGGCAGCAGTATCATTATAGTGGAGACACTACTGCGATCGCCAATCCATCTGCCTAGCGTGGCGATTATGGGCCATTACCTCTTAATGCGTCCATACACATAGGCTAAGGAGAAGCCGTTGTCCATGCAGTAGTAGACTGATGATGATGATAATTATCCTTTAAATTTTGATAAGTCTAATGTTTGTAGTAGGTATCATTTATAAGCAACTTTTGCTCTGTTGCTCATAATAAAATTATGTTGTACGGAGCTTAACAAAATAAAATTATTTGGTTTATTTAAATGATTTTTGTTTCATTAAGATACAACAGTAAGTACTTACAGAATTTCTTGTTCACCGGGCTGTAGTCTGAAGAGAATGTGGAGCTGAAGATTTGAGTAATTTACGTGTAAGATGCAAGAAATCTTGTTTTTTTATATAGTTTCAAGCTTTTAGTTTCTTGTAGGCTTATGATGGTACAGTGTTTAATCGTTTGTCGTTGTTGCCGTCAGGTTCTAACAAGTATGTAAGCGCGAAAGTGTGCGTAGCACGATAAATAGATAAAACGGGACCATCATAAGCCACCTAATTTGTATTAATCAGAATTTTGAATTGAAATTTAAGTGATTAATTTTCAATTACTACCACATACCTACCATCGTGTCCTTGCAAGCTAGGCAACAACGAGGCTGATCCGCACAAAGTCAAACAGAGCGTGTCTCCTGACATGAGACTAATTGTTAGCTGTCTACACGGCAAGACACTAGTTGGGTGAATACTTGATATTGAGTTTGCACTAAAATCGATACACAGGGTGAGGGTATCCTGCCTTTTCGACGAAAATTGTAAGAAATGTCATTCCGCCGAATAACTTTTGGAAATTAATTATTTCGCAACCATTTCATTTCCCAACCCTGTAGTTGGGAAATGAGAATCACCCACTAGGTTTGGTTAGGTTTTTTTTTCGAAAATGTTGAGGTGTTGAAGTGGCTTTATCGGTCCTCGCTAGAAATACGGGCGGCCAGTTAGCCGTATTATACCAGTTTGTCACTGTTACTGGGCAGTGGCTATGTGGTGTTTGACTGGTGTTAATGAGCATGAGTGTTTAAGTAGAATTATACGCTTGTATTATTATTAATTTTATTAAAGTATTGTAATGAAATTCGGCCAAATGTCATTTCTGCGAAAAGTTGGTTGGGAAGTGAAATTCGGCAATACAATTTTCGCCGAATAGGCAGAGAACCCAGGGTGACATGGAGCAAGATGACAGAGTACTAGGGACGGTCATGCGGCGGCACTTTCACTACGGATACAACCAGAAAATAGCGATAAAAAAAACTTCTGATGATAAGTCAATTGATATTTAACAATGAATCAAGGATCAATTAACTAATAGTTTGAAGATTCTTTTCGCAGTTTTTTGGTTGTGATAGTGAAATTTACTCGGTGTGACCGTCCCTAGTCCCTGTTTACTCCTACTCCACGACCCAGATCTGATGTCATCCTGTATTAAACATTTCAAAAAGGTATTGTGAAATCGATGAATATGTTAGCACAATGAAATTAATTTTACGTTTTGGTAGAGTGCTCATATTTTTTTTATACTTAAACACGTCACCATCACTTTCCCGATACAAATTTTAGTTGGAAATTCAGTTGAGCGCCATACTTGCTTAAAATGTTTCATGGGGTCAGCAATGTTATAAAGAAGCTCTTAGTTAATATCAAAAATTTGGTTATAGCATTTAATTATAAAACTATTGTACCTTCTTCAGGTAATAAGAACATATTCTTTTTATTAATATTAAAATGCAAATTAAATGCAATTTATCTTGTTTTCATTACTATAGATAAGATTAATAAAGATGTTACATTGCGCATTTTATAGTTTGTATGACTACCTTTCGTAACACAATGGAAACGATCGTTAATTTTGTTTTCATTAAGCCCTTGACTATGTAACTCAGGGATCGAAAACCGGTTTTTTCTCCATACAAAAGAGTTCGAATTCCGTTCTTTTTCGTTCTTCGGTTTATATTTTTTTGTTAATGGAGTTATTCAAAAATATGGTGTTAATAATTACATAAAGTGTTGAATACTACATAAAGAGTGTAAAACATCTTAAGATACATTGCCTTATTTCGAGGTTTTTCTAAAAAACCGGTTCCGATCCCCGATTGTAACTTACAAAAATGTAAAGAAGAACACATATTTTTGCATGAGCGTACTGTACATTCTATTTTCATTATTGAAATTCCTGCGTTTCACTCAAATGCAAAGAGGCTAGAATGAATGAGAAATTCATAACCGTCACAGTCAGAGACATACTGGTACATTTACAACATTTCAGCTTTCAAGCACGCGACGAACAGTATTTTCAAGTGAACAATGCAAGGTGTCGACGGAGAAGAATAAAACATATTTTCTTCATGCAAAAAAAAAGAGGGAAAATGAAAAATATAACTTCTTCAAATAAGCCACGATTTCTTGTATACGTTTATGAGTTGATATCTTAAAATAGCAAAACAGTATTCGTTTATATACTCAGCAAGAAATCATGCTAAGTGAAAGGTTCCGTGGCTGTTATTTTATTGCACAGATTTAAAGCTGATAAACAATGACTATTAATGCAATGTCTCAAATAATATACCGACGAGTATAGTTTTCATAAAATACTTGTTTGAATTCATTGCCATTCTTAGGGTTCCGTAGTAAACTAGGAACTCTTATAGTTTCGCCATGTCCGTCTGTTTATCCGCAGCATAGCTCATGGGCTTTAGTACTAGACTTTTGCAATTTGGTACGTAAATAATCACGACGAAAAAGTGGTAAAATTTAGTAATATATGTAGAACAAAATATTTTTTTCCGGGACCTATTTCTAGTAGTAGGGTGGGGATATTTTTTTTATTTTGTAATCCAATAGTGTGAGGTATCATAGAATAGGCCTTTCAAAAAGAATAAGGGTCTCAAATAGTTTTATTGTATTGTCAATATTTTCGGAGATATCCGCTCCAGAATAAAAATAACAGGGCAAGCCCCCCCCCCCTTTTAACTTTTGATCCATGGTAAAAAAACATATAATTATAAAAAAAAATTACGAATAAAATAAAACTATTTCGCACAGCAATTTTTTAATATCTACGGCACCCTACACTGAGTATGGCCACAGGACCGGTCATTGTGGCAATCTTTGGGGGACGCCTATGTTCAGCAGTAGACGTCTTTCGGCTGATATAATGATGAAGATGATGATGATGACTTTTTAACAACACACAACAACTCTGATCGAAATAAAATGTATTAAAAGGTGTCTCACGTCCCAGAATACCTGCAGTCAGGTTAGAGATAAATCCTCTTCCAAATCGCTTACTATGTCATGACAGACGTAGCGGGAGAGACAGCGGGTGACAAACGAACCTGTGACGCGCGAGCCGCGCGATAACGTCCAAGGAACGAATGGGCCGCGTCCGGAATACACTCCGCCGATAATCGCGTAAAATTATTTTGAACTCACACGGCTGCGTAACATGAGATTTTACAAAAATAATGCGATCGAGGTTTGTTTGAGTCCTAGCACATTAAGTGACCCAACCTTGGTGACTCACTTAAGTGACAGCGACCTAGTGCTTCCTCACTGGGCAGGTACACCTACTCCTTTCCAAGGTTGCGTAGATCTAGTGACTTCGCCTATTTTGTAACCGTAATATAATAATAAACGGGCTGTACTGCTACTCAGCGCCCCTTCTTCATACCCTCGCCTAACCGTCCTAAAGTTTCTTAGAACAAAATACAACTTGTAGTTTATGAAACCGTTCATTGAGAAAATCATGTAAGTACGAGAGTGTTTGAAATAGGAGTTGTTCACACGAGTGTTTTCATGCCTAATTATATACATCTGCATACAATAATTTATCTGAACACATGATATATCATAAGTTCTCTAAAATGGGCTCAAAATGCACCCGGAAAATTATCTGCACTATCATCCATAGTAAAACAATTTTTTTTGACAGTACTATATTTTGATACTAACTAAAAGTCGAGCGCTCGGACCCCACGGCCCGAGAGTCTCGACACCAAAAGCCAGAAAGTGGTACTCGGCGCCGAGACCTTGATATTTCAGAACTTTTTTACTTTCTGCCGTCTGAGCAGCCCCTCCAGCCACAACCGACGTACGTGGCAGATCGGACGGTGCCAGAGTGTCGACGCACGTGGCATCCCAGACAAGCACTTGTCCCATCTTCCAAGGTATAAAAGTCATACCGTCCGGTCTCTTACCATCGTCTCTTAATAACCCGTTGGGCTCCAGGGTTGCGGGAACGTTTACGGTGGCAAGAGACCGTCGGATTATATCGTTCAGCGCAGCGTGTCTGGAGAGGCGTCCGGCGCTCAAATGGCATGATAGGCCGTGGTGTCCGAGCTCATCTACAGATGAGCCGCAGGGACATACGTGGGGTGTACAGACTTTCACGCCCAGTCTGAGACTTACCGCTAGGTGTAGAGTGTGTGGTACTAAATATGTCCCGTTGGCATTGGTGTTGGGTAGGCTTGCAGCCACTGACCGGCTTCATGCTCAACAGCTGCCAGCAAACGTGCATGCGCAGAACCAGAACTAGAATTTAAGGATTTTTGGGAACAAATTTTGGAAAGCGTGTCGTCCCAGCTCCGTTGTACATGCAGTTTCTGTGGAAGATCCTGCCCCGGACAAGCCATAAGCCAAGCGCTCCTAGCTTCCGCCAGGCATTCCGTCTCGAAGTTTGAAGGAGAAGCCCTTAAAATCTTACTTACGAGAGCGAAAGTACCATGGACGGAGGATAAAAACGCTGGCAAAGCGATGCTAGAAATTTTGCGCGTCCCTAACCCGCCAAACTGGATGGCTAAGGACGCCTGGATCCAACTTTCCTTGGTAAATTGTATGTTTAAAATAGACTCCAAAGTAGATTTCATGATGTCGTCAATTGATAGAAGAGAATTTATGTGTTTCCAAAACGGGGAGCAGCGGAGCATGTATGTGAATTTGGGAACAAAAAGACAGAATTTTAGAATTGTTAACGCGGAATGGGGGTTTATCTTTAGCAGGCGATGAGCACAGTTTTAAATTTAGAACTAGTTTTCGAGATGATATTTGGAATGGCGTCTTCAAAAATTGGAGCGTCAAGGAGCATAAGAGAGTCCTTGTTGACAATTTTTATATCAGAGTGAGTGCTTGAAAATTTTGAACGGTGTCTGTTGAATTTGTATTTAAGTATAGCTCACACTTATTTTACCTAGTTAAGCTCAAGGCCTATGGAACTAAACTTATTTTTAATAATTGTAAGGTCCGACAAAACTGTGTTTACATCCCCTCCTAGAGTTCCGTCGTTCAAGTATCAGACGTTAAATTTTGAATTTAGATTTTGAATGATAGGGTTGATAGCTAAACTAAAAATGGCTGGTCCGAGAGGAAAGTTCATGGTGTCTGTACATCAATTTGGAAGGGTCTGCGTAACAGTGTAAAAGGTAGTTGTAGAGTTCCGGGATGTGATTTCTTGTTTCCGCCAGCAAGGCATCCCTACTGACAGAATTAAAGGCGTTTTTAACGTCTATTTTGAGTAGGACCTCACACTGGTCGTTGACAAAACAGGTGCGTAAAGCCTGAACCGGAGCTTCACATCCGCCCTTAGTGCCGAAACCTAACTGAAGAGGTTCAAATTTAGGTTGTAGTTTTGTCAAGATATGACGGACAGCTATTTTGGAGGCGAGGCGTCTAAGTGTTGTACCTACTGCAATAGGCCGAACTCCCCCGTCTTTTTTAGTGAGGGCGAACAGGTTTGCTCCGAAGACTATGGGCACAAATTGGGGGTTTATATTACCTACAAGCATTAGGTTAACAAGTTTTGTAAGGGCGGGTACAAGGCGTTTTCCCGTGTCACCAACGCTGTGTGAGGTCAGATCTTTGAGATGTTGCGGTGACAAACCGTCAAGGCCCGCAGCCGAACCTGTTTTAAATGAAAGAATGGCATTGAATGTGTCAATGAATCAAACAAGTTCTTATTGGGTCGGCAACGCGCATGTGACACCCCTGGGGTTGCGTGCGCCCACAGGCTACGGTGACTGCTTTCCATCAGGCGGGCCGTATGCTTGTTTGCCACCGACGTGGTATTAAAAAAAACGTGTCCGTGTCGTGTCCCGTTGGAGGGTCTAAAAAGTAAGGTATCGTTGGAGCGGAAGCATGTTTGCTCCGTAAAGCTGAAAAAGTTTCAGCAGTGTCTGAAGACAGCTCGTCACTCGAAAATAGTATTCGTGCAGCTCCCTTTAAGTCTCCATCACATACCTTACTCTCTACAGTTTTTTTAAGGGAGTTATTTCTCGGATTAGAATACGTAATGATGGTGCAGAAGGAAAATTTTAAAAGGTCTTGCCAAGACTCGTGGTTATTTGTATTTATACACGTATGAATAATTTCGGTAAGACGTTTTGCTACTTCCATTCTTGCCCCGCGTGGAAATCTCTTCACTAATGGTACAGAATTCTTAAGACGACTGAGAATTAAATGAAAATTATTAACATGTGGAATTTGTGGCGGCGTCGAATTGCACATAGCGGGTGGGGCAAGATCTGCATCTTACTGCTAAAATGATGTGAAGGTTTATGGCATTTCGATACATGAATATGTAGACCGCGGATGGAGGTAAAGGATCTGGGACATAAGTCACAAGGATGATTCTGGCTAAGCGTGCTGGTCGAAGGCACCGCGAAGGGCCGCATAATTCAAATATGTTAGATGCAATGTAAATATAAAATAAACTTACGCTAGGACAAATTATTTCATTTACAACGCTTAAAAATATTCTAATAGAAAACGATAAAGGAAACGATTCCAGACAAATCTTAAGAAAATAATTAACACAAATAGCAAAATAAGTAGTAAGAAAATCGTAAACACAATTTAAGTCTCACGGATACTGCGGCACCTTAAGGCGGCTTATGTAAAAACGGAATACGTTATTTTGAAGAGTATCGTATTTTTTGGTAGATCATCAATCATCATATCGAGACAGATATTTCACGCACTTATATGGAAAAACTTGGAAACCAATGAACAAAAATTAGGTATTAAATAAATATTTTCACACTGATGACAACGTCAAATCACTCCCACTCCCTAGGCGAGCGATGTTTTAGGCCTGCGCTGCAGTCTCGGCACTGATGAAGTATTATTTCGGAGGGGTTTGTCTATTCCAGAAAATTGTAGGTGATAAATTCAATCAGATTCTAGCAGAATATCCACGAATATATTTAATTTTTTAAAATTCTTGTTATTTGACATCTTTGTTGTTTGTTCATTATATCCTATTGCCTAATCAATTATTGAAATGCCTAATAAAACTATAGAATCCTATGAACAGTGTGTATCTAAAAATTTTAATCTGCTTGTAATATATTATTTGTAATTATTCTATTTGTAATATATGTTTGTACCTACGCTATCAAATATTTAGCTCACTGAGATATAGATCCATTTAACTGTTTTTAGGAGCCGTTAACATTACCAATTTTACCTAAGACAAATAAAAAATGTTCCCCTAGTTAAATTGATTGTAATAAAATAATGCTGGTAATGTCCTATGGTTTTTGAACGCATTTTAGAGCACTAATGATATATGCGTAGATAATTATGAAAATAATTACATATTTTATTACACATTAAAATTACTCGCGGAAGTGCTTGGTTTCGACCCATTGAAAGAATTTTCGTTGTGAGTACCCACAGCCAAAATCCGACTGGTACGGCAAGCCCTCGTGTAGCTATCGGGTTACGTGTGATATTTTGATATGTTGTAACTTGTTATGTGTGAGTTGGTGTTACCTACAATTTTATTCGAAAGTAAGGTAGGGACGCCTGTTATTACAGGCAGTATATTTTCACACTGACTACTTACCTACTCCTCCTCTGCGCGTGACGTTATTCCCCGCACATGTAGAAAGTTTCAGAAAATTATATCATTTCCTAACGGAAAACAAAAGAAACATTCACGTTATTAAATTGTTATGTTAATGACGAAATTGTAATGTAGTTATACAACATGTAATTATCCGATACGCGTAGGAAAGTTTGGAATGAATTGACGACAATTAATGACTTAAAATACGATTACATATTTTATTGACGTCTTTTGGAACAGCTACAATACCTAAAATTCCAGTACTATTTTCATATTCTGTGGCAAAAAAAATTATACGTGTATGTCCCCGATAGTAGTTACTTAGAATCTTATGTCGACATTTTGTCTTTTTTGCATTTACTTTAGCTTGTAATATCTCTTAGTACTGTCCACATTGAATGCTTCATTATTTACTCCCGGATAACTTTTAAATCTATTAACTATTCACCGTGGCTTAACATTCATAAGTCGACATTTATTATCTACTGAAATGTTTAGCAGAAGTCTCATGCATCTTCATCGATGCATTTGCAAAGCATCCTCCAGTAGTGTACTCCGCATTTCTTTGAGCCATTTGATGTATCTCACTAGCGGAATATCAAAGAGGTTTTCCTTTAAAAACACTCAAAGCCGGTTTGGGGACTGCGACTTTCAATGGAGTGCATGAATAATGTATATAGGTGCGGACCCTTGTTGCGGCCAAGGAGATAAATCTTTCATTTTACACACTGAATCGCGTTATGTTTTTATTGGTATTGAATCTTCAATCATACACACCTACTATGAGGAAATATAGTATTTCATCGAACTTATTGGCATATACATATTTTACGAACCGAATACCCTCACGTAATTTTAGTCGATTGTTACTCGTCGTGTTTCGCTAAATGTTTTCGGCTCGCTAAATATTTAAGAGTCCGGTAACGGTTTTCTCTCACAAGTGTGATGAAGACGTTATTTGTGTCGCGGTTGATACAAGAATCATTAACTCCTGACAATTTGTTATTTACTCTACAACGCTTACGGTCTCTTTATCATTCACTTATGAGCTTGCCATAAATAGATACATAATTATGTTATCAAATGGTAAGAACATAGTTCAAGTTAAAGGCTGCTTAGTGAATTGCTGATACATCGCATTTTGCAATAAAAATTAACAGTAAAGAGTAGTATCATTAAAAATTGCAAATAATAAAACTGTAATATGTGTCGTGTATAAAATTGTCGGTATTCCGTGCCTGGCTGCCATTATTCATAGGGGCCATTTGTCGGTGACACGGCCTAACCAATATATCCCGATTTAAAAAATGCTATTTTAGTTAAAACTTTATAGCTATGACCAATTACAAGGCTCATGATGTAGGTCCCAGATATATTATGATTTAGAACATTAATATCGGTTGTATTGTATCCTAATCTATTGAAACTACATCTACAACATCGAGCGTAAAGTACATTCCATAGTTTGTTCTTACAAACTATCCAGATGGGTAGGTACAACTTTAAGAAAGAGGTTGATCGTTGAATTTGATTCAGTTGAGCAGCGGTCGGGAAGCTACGACACGATATCTTTTCCTCCAATATAATGCAGTGTTGAAGGCAAAAATCTTTGCTTAATGTGTGCTACGAGTACCACATACGGTAACTGAAACGTGATAAATCGAAATGGGCCCTATAAAATGGCTCAAAGCATAGCTCTCTGTCTTCGAGATCATATAAGAAATGAGGTGAGTCTGTCTTCGAGATCATATAAGAAATGAGGTGATCCGCAGCAGAACCAAAGTACCTAACCGAAGGCTTTCGAGTTGCGACCGAGTATCGGAAGGCACAAAGTAGGTACGTACTCCACAAAGTGGACTAATGTCCTGGTGATGGTAACAAGAGTTCGCGGGATGCGGAAGGCTTGAGACCTCGTCATTGTGGCAATTTTTAGGAAAGGCCTATATCCTGCAGTTGGTGTCTTTCGGCTGATATTATGATGATGATGTACCCTAAATTACATATCAATCTAACATTGCTCGATCAAAGGTATGAGAACTTTTAATCGAGAAATGCTTATAAGTACAAACTGATGTTAATATATGGATAAGATTAACCGCCTAGATGTTTTTAGGGGCCAATAGTCGAATTGTTAGTTTGGTTTTGATTATCTTTTAGAATACGAGTACGAGTTAGTGAACAAAACTCGGCCGACCTGGGCGAGACCTGACAGAGCTGTTATACTCTTTTTAGACGAGCAGTATGTGCTACTAATAAGATGCTAAGAAGTGATATGGCAAGCATTAGGCAACTAATACAGAAACAAAAACAGTTTTCAAAACTGATTTTTAAGACCCTTATTCTTTTTAAGACACCTATTCAATGAAGGGTTAGGCTAGTTAGGGAGATACGCGATACGCAAAACACATTTTTTTTTCAAATTTTTTTTCTACCACTTTTTTGGCATGATTAATACAAGTACGTATCTGTGCCTAATTGTAGATTTGTAGTACTCACTGAGATATACTGCGGACAGACGGACAGATGGACATTGCGAAACTATAAGAGTTCCTCGTTTACTATGAAATCCTAAATAGATTGATTCTTGTTTATAAAGTTACAAAACATGCGTTATTGGTTTCATGCAAATAATTGTTCACTAACTTCACTAAGCACGTTATTTCATGAGCTAAACTGTAAAATTACAGTGGTATTATTTCTTTACCCTTTTAATAGTTCTAAATTACCATGCATTTAAGAAAATTGCTAGTATGATCCGATCTTCAATGTAAAATATAAATGTACATTGTTTATTGTTGACAGTGTAGCATAGTAATATGTAGCAAAATATGTAGCATATTTCGTTGTGGCAGATTTCGATATAGTATAATTTTAATGCTCCTATTTATGATGGGGCATAATCTGGTTGTGCATAAAAAGTATCGGCTTAGTTTGTTTTAGCATAACAGAGAAGGAATAATGACAACCTCTCAATATAATCGATTACCTCGATTATATTGAGAGGTTCTCATTATTCCTTCTCTGTTATGCTAAAACAAGTAATATTCTGCACGTTACTTAATGTGTTACTGAGCTGAGTACTTTCTAGGTTGCTAAAAAAAGTAACCTCGAAGACTAAGGCGGGAGCAAAGCTTTAGTCTTCTAACCTAACCTATCCGAGTCGGATCTGCCCGGAAGGTTTTGTTCGCTGGCTTCGCTCGCTCACTGCAGATATTTTCTCCCTCACAACAAATTCTGCCTGACAAAAAATGCATGCAAAGTAAATTTCGTACATGTGGCTAGATGCCAAAAAAATGCAAATCTAATTTCTGTCTTGTAACACTCGGCGTAAATAATAATATGCCAATATATTTTCGGGCAAAATAATTTATTGCTATTTATGCCAAGTAATGTTTCTGCCTCATTAAGATTATACCAAAATAGATTATGCCAAGTCAGTTATGTCCTAAGCGTTTCGGCCAAAAAAAAAATGCCAGATAGAGGGAACCCCGTTCATGAAACTGGCATACTCGTAAGATCTACTTACAATAGGACTTTGTTTGTTTTGCACTATGTTTGGGATTTTTACAGTGCATAAATTTTTATTTTCACACCATGACAAATTATCGTTAGTTTTCTAGTACTCACAGACGGTTGCATTTATCTAAATATGGTAGGGCAAAATTGTACAAGATCAGGTGGGGCAAATGCAACCATGAATGCAGTTTAGTTTCTTCAATGTTACCCAACCGCTTCAGTGCCTACCCTATTTCACTACTCTCATTTCGTGCAAAAACCTACTTCTAAGAAACATTGTCACTTGGTTATGTATGCACGGCTCGTTCCTAACAAAAGGTGTCACATTTCAGACAAAAAGGCTCGGCGTTGGTGCACGTACGCTCTTGCAGGTCTAAACTTTGAGATAAAGATGCGGTCTTACGTGTTGGGTGAAAAAATTCGGGGTATTCCTTTGAGGAAGAGAGCAATTTATGCATGGTTTGCCTTAAATTGGCCCTGTTATGCTGACACGTGTTAGCTGAATAAATAATGGTGAGTAAGGCTATGGTAAGCGCTTTATTTTTTGTTTTAACGAAATTAAATGCAAATGATGTTATATTCGTTCCTTTCATCGAGATGTAAATGGATCTAGTGATGGTTGGGTTTACTTAATAAATATTTATTATACACGTGGCTGTATTGTACAATCCACTGCAAAAATATATCAATGTTTTCACTTTATCTTAATGCAATGAGTACTGATTGTACTACTTTGCACACTATATGTTATTAGGACGATATAGCTTGTACTCTAAATAGTAACAATATAACTATTTGATAAAAATCAACTAGGAGCTAGTACTTAAAAGCAAATTTTTTATCCAGTCTTTTTAGTTTGAATGTTATTAAACAAGATGTAATTAGTTACGGTACATACTGCAGGTATTTGCTAAATTTGTTTTCCTTTATCAAGACAGATTTTTTGTATTTTGAAATTAGGACATACATAAGTATAAACAAATTCGAAAATAATAATATAAGTAGCCCATTTTGATCATAAAGTGTTTGTTGTGCTCTTATTACATTACTTGGAGTTTATTTGATGTTGTAGACTTTAATATTTAGACGAGAGACGAAATATAAAGAAACTGTTATGCGTTAAAACATGCCAACTTAATTAACAAACCAAAGCTGACTTAATTAAGCCAATACGTTTGCTCTTTGGATTTAATTTAACTTCTCTATACGTTTTTTAATTAGTTCGATTAAATGGAGTTCCAAACATTGGACGCAGCCGTACGGAACGACTTGCAAACCTCCAACTGATGAGTTGTTGTACGTGACCTGTATGTAAAAAATATGAGCACTGCTTGCAAAACTTTCCAATTTTTGGAAGCTTGTTCCGAATTTAGCAATACGATTCACAGACTCTGTTACTGATTAATATTTTTTAATACAAAACATTTTTCATATACATATGCTAGGTACTTATTGAAATTGAACACGACTGCAGAAAAACGACTATATTTTATACTTTGGGGACGCGCCGGACGCGTATCGAAGGACCTATGTGAAATTTAATAAACCGTAAAAAAAGAGCTAGATGAATGAATGTGAATGATGATGTTGAACGAAGAGGGCGCAAAGAGACATTGTGATTAATGCTACAGCCATTATACATTGTAGTGGCAATCACAATGTTATATTCTGTGGCTAACCAATAACCTAGCACATTTAATGTGGTCTTCCTCGTGATTAATGACGCGTATGCCATTCCTTAGCTCTTATGCCCAGGCTGAGCCGTATCTCGCAAATTAACGTTTTCCTTGATATTAATTTCCGCTTATATCAATTCGTAATAACATTTTTTGACACTTTTTTTACCAAATATAATGATGAGAGACTAAAACATAATCAGAATTAGTTTTAACAGTTAAGATTAGTACGGTTAACCAAGATTTTCGCCTTATAAAATCAGCATAAAAACTTAATGAGCTGTACAAGACAAATAACTGGGTTAGTGACATATCGACGTCTGACTTCACATATTTCCTGAAGAAATGTCACCATAATTATACATTGCTAAATCACAAAGCTGTTATATCAGATAATTTTTTTCATGAATTTTATAAATCTAACAATTTTGATCGAATCGTTTTTGGCAAAAAAGTACGATATGAATTTAGTAGTTGCTTAAAATTCTAACAACAATAAACTAGTAATAATATAATATATCATTCGTATATTAGTATTTTAACGATAAACGGGTCTTGATCTCGTAAACTCACGTGTAATATTTTCCTGACGTTTTGGCCTTGACGTTATACCCGTAATTGCAGGCAGACAATCTGTCAGTGGGTGTAACGTTATTGGAAGCGGATAATATTAAATGTACACGGTTAAGACCCGTTAGCAGTTAAAATGCTAGTGATAATAGTGAAAGTTTAAATCAATACTCGCATATTCGACATGAATATTGATCATTCCGACGCGGGGTTTTCAATATTATAAAGACGAGTACGATCGCCATTCCATGCGGTCGGCATTCTGGAACGGGTGACCGAACCGTTTGCACGTAATTAATAAGTTTCATCTACTAAGTTCTCAGTCACAGCTATTAATTTGTAAGTCTGCGAGCTAATAAGTTTCAATATAATTTTTTGAGTCCTATGTAGTTCAAGTAAACCAGAATTAACAGTTACAGGGTGCCTTCAGGTATTTCGGGGCAGCCCGGCTGTCCCAAATCAAAACCTAGCAAGGGACATTTTTTGTCAAAATACGTTTTTTTAATGTATCTGCCCCAAATGTTGAGCTGCGTCTAATGCAAAAACACCTGTATTTCTATCTCAATTAGAACCAAAGTTACGATACCCACCAAACCTAGCAAGGGCATTTCTTACATGCCACCAACATATTCAAAATCCTAGTAAGTAACATTTTCAAGACCAAAAACCTGGCAACTGCATGCTATACTAGGTTTCTGAGTTTGTAAATGGAACACACTAGATTTTTGAATATGGAAATTGTCCCTTACTAGGTTTTTAATTTTAATAATTGCCGAAGGGTCGTACAAGGAATTCAAATATAACATAAATAAAACCTATCAGGTCAGTAATGAGTGAAGTTTGCGTTCTAATGGTCGCCGCTTCCGCGCTCCCTGCCTACGGTTTTTGTCACCGCCCCGCGGGTGTCGTAAGAGTCGACTGAGGAATTGAATTGATATTGACCATTTATTTATCGACGATCGATGACGGGCAGCAGCGTCATCAAAGTGGCCAAAATATTAATAATTTTCACTAAAAGTGTTAGTGAACTCAAGGCTTAAGGTTTTAAGTTGGTGACGAGACCAAGATTGTGTTCTAAAAGTGCGTGATTAGGGAATTATGCAATTATTTAGGCTTTGTTTACAATTATTTAACCGACTTCAAAAAGGAGGAGGTTAACAATTCGTCGAAATCTTTTTTTTTTTTTTTATGTATGTTCCCCGATTACTCGAAGACGCGTGGACCGATTTGAAATATTCCTTTTTTGTTTGAAAGGGTATACCTTCTAGTTGGTCCCATTGTCACCGAATCCAGATCTGATGATGGGATCCTGGAGAAATCGAGGGAACTCTTCAAATGTTGTAGGCACACATGACATTTTTCATTTATTTTCGAAGACTAATCAAGTATTTGCATCTAGTCATGAACATCTTAAGTTGGTGATCTGATGATGGAAGGTACAACTCTTTAGCAATTAGGAGTTGGGGGATAATTCTTTAAGTATAACATATTTCGTGTATTTTGGAAGCTATTTGAGTATTTGCCTTTAGGTGGTCATCCTTTCATGTTGGTGAGCTGATGATGTAAGGTACAACTCCTTGGAGATTAGGAGTTGGGGGATAATTCTTTAAATATAACATATTTCATATATTTTGGAGGCTATTCGAGTATTTGCCTTTAGGTGGTCATAGTCTGATGTTGGTGAGCTGATGATGAAAGGAATAACTCCTTAACGATTAGGGGTTGGATGATCATTCTTTCTATATAACAAATGTCATACATTTTCGAGATCTATTCAAGTGTTTGCTTAGTAGTTATGACATGTCGGTTAGCGGTTAGTGATTCTTTAAATAATATTGGCATGCTAAGTCTGTTACCTTTGAAATTGTTTTTGTATACATATAAGTTCGCCAGTTCAGGTTTTATGGCCTACTACAGTGCAGTTCATTCTAATTATAAGTATTTAGAACATACTGAATAACGATTTTATATTTACACTACTAAAAAGCAAAAAATAAAATATTTTAAAAATAAAAATAAAACCGCCTTCAAAATTCGCCCGAACTAAAAAGTTAAAAATAATTTTGGTTCCTTCTTCTTAGGATTTCCTACCCAAACCTTTAAACCTTTTACCCTATTCATTGAAATAAAACATTATGGCTAGGTACCCTACAGATTTCTTAGAAGTCGGTGCCAAGCCAAATATGTTCACTTCGCGAGTACTTATATGTATTTGATAGAGCTTTGTAACTTACTGTCACTCCGGTTATGCTTTCATGAAAATGACTGAGGCAGACCATTCTGTTGATAAAAGCGTAATCGGAGTGACAGTAAGTTACAAAGCTCTATCTAATATATACCTATGAACGTATTCGGCTTGGCACCGACTTCTAAGAAATCTGTAGGGTACCTAGCCATAATGTTTGATTTCAATGAATAGGGTAAAAGGTTTAAAGGTTTGGGTAGGAAATCCTAAGTAGTAGGAACCAAAATTATTTTTAACTTTTTAGTTCGGGCGAATTTTTGAAGGCGGTTTTATTTTTATTTTTAAAATATTTTATTTTAGTTTCTACTGACGATTGGTATAGGGCGTTTTGATTGTTAACCGACGAAGAACCGACCAAAAAATTGTACTTTTTGATAATAAACAAAATTGGATCTTCGATAATTCATAACGTCACTATCATTACGTGCAATATTTGTCGGTATTGTCCATTGTCTCTCTATGGAAGAACCCTGGACAAATTATCAGAAGCTTCAAATTACGACGAAGGTACTGATAAAACAAATCAAATAATAATCAGTACTTGTTGCTATTGTATTGTATCTGTTATTTCATTCCACAATTCGACATCAAACGTGCATGTTTTTCGTGGTCCCGACGCTGGCCCAGTACTTGTTGGGGACTTCACATACACACTTAAATTTCTTTGCAGGTGTATGCAGGTTTCCTCACGATGTTTTCCTTCACCGTAAAGCACTTGTGAATATCAAATGATATTTCGTACAAAAGTTTTTGAAAAACACATTGCGGATTTGAATGTTTATTGCCGTTTTATTATTTTCGCTGGTAAGCCAAAAATCACGTGTGTTTACTACACATGTGTTTATAGGTACACGTGATATTCGAATGGTATGCACATGCACACACTCGTAGCAGAAGATGATACCCAAATTTTCTCCTATCAGGATCGAAAGAACTCGCGATTCTTAGTGAAAATCATATTAAAAGTTACAAAAACAAAAAATAAGTGCAAGACAACTTTAAAAAAAAATAGGTCATTATGGCAATGAACCTACTAGTGGAAGCTTATGTCCAGTAGTGGACATTTATCGGCTTAGAATGATGTTTTTAGGAAGTTTCAATGAGGAATCATTTGTTAGTACTTTGCAGCGAACCTCTGCGGGAAAGAACTATTAATTTGAAATTATTGACTAAGGTAGTCAATAATTTCAAAATAACTATAATTCCCTAGATTGCAATTAAATAGGGTGCTTTGGGGTAATTTCAAAAGTCGTCTTATTTCGATTTACCATAAAACGTACCAATATTTTTATCATTATCAAGATTTATTCCGAAATTACCCGAGCATTTCTGTAGTTTGAAATTACCCCAATGCACTATACTGCATAATTACCTTAGGTACTATTAAAATGGTAATCCTAATCCGAATTTCAAAGTGGGCACTTGCTTGATTTTATATTTGAAATGTAAGAGTTTACTGCTTACAAGCCGTAAAATGTACCATTTTTGTACCACTTGCTAGGTTTCAGTTTTGTAATTGACATAACATTTCTTTTATTTTTTGTAATCAGTTGTTAGTAAGGCACATAAAAGTTCCAAATAGATACATATATTAATTTTCAATAGTTTGTCTTATAAAGCAAGTTATACTTTTTTATATAAAACCAAGTCTTGTGAGATTAAGGTCTCTGCTACTATTTTTTTTTAACAAAATGTTTGTTTGCTTCTCCTGTAAAATTTCGCTAAATACACTTACTAGGCTTTGATCTGGGACAGCCGAGCCATGGAGCTCAAAAATATCTGAACATGCAATCTAATATGATGACAAATTAATGCCTGCACATTTTTTGTGGCCAACCTGGCTGCCCCGATTTCATCATCATCATCTATGATAGTCCACTGCTGGACGTAGGCCTCTCCTATTAACTATGCGTATAAACGCATTAAGAGGTAAATGCCCATAATCGCCACGCTGGGCAAGCGGATTCGCGATCGCAGTAATGTGTCCACTATGATGATGCTGCTGCTGCCCGTCATCAATATTTATCAAATAGTGGTCAATGACATTTCAATCCCTTAGTCGACTCTTACGACACCCGCAGGAGGAGTTGGGGTGGTGACAAATGTATTCTTACTACCGTCACCACACGGCAAGTGTCTCCGATTTATCGAATGGTAACTATACAAATACCTTTTGATGTAAAGACTTCAGATGTGAGCCCTTAGTTCCGTGGATGAGATATCAGTAGATATGATATTAAGATCTGTATTTGGTAAAGCGTATGGACCTATGTGGAATAAGGTTCTCTAAATCATCTCCGAAAATTGTTTGTACAAATATTACATCGCAACCAATTTTTCGCATAAAGTCATTTTGCCGAATGATCATGTTCTAATTGAATTTTATGAAATCTTTTCATTTCCCAACTAAATGATTGGCAATTCAATTTTTGGGCTTTGTTTTTAATTGGAACTTTTTATTATACATATTTTCATGTGGTTTATGGTTTAGTTGGTTTAATATACATTTAGTTAACTAATAACAAAACAGTCGGTTCTGGCGCTTCGCCGGCCGCTACCGCGGCTCGCTCGCTTCGCTCGCTCGGCTCGCGCGCTGTAAGGTCGCAGTTTCACCTAACACTCCTCCTCGCTTCGCTCGTCGTCGTACCTAACTGGACTCTGTGAAATGTTTTTTAACGGTATTCTTTGTTAGGCAAGTTCAGAAACACGGTTATGCTATAAAGTTTCCACATATAGGTACGAAAAGGATGACGAAACGTTATTCAGCCTAGTGAAAGATTTGACAAATGATAAATAAAAAAAAATGATGAATGATGATGAGTATGCCAATAGCATTGTGTCATCACAATAATCCTTTTTATAATAATTCTGCCAAATGAAACGTTGTCATACAAAAATGTGCTAATAGTTGGTTGCCAAAGTGAACCATCGGCGAAATGTTGGTTGGCAAATGAAATTCGGGCAAAAAAAGTTCGGAGAAAAGGCAGAACCCCGTGGAATAAACATAGTGCAAAATATCAATTCACATAATTACCAGTTCAGCGATTCTGTAGAATGTTTTGGCTACATATTATGAAACATGTCTCATTTAGATGTACTATGTGTTTTACATACATGTCTAGACATCTCTCCAGAAACAAGTTACAGCACCCACTGATCTCGCATGCTCATGAATCTTGATTTCATGTATTCAAATGCATATTGCAGGATTCTGTGAGCGTGTGTATGGAAACACAATTTAAAACCACTCTAAAATGTCCTCATGTTCTGAGTAATTATGTTTCGTCATTAATGACAGAAAATAAGTAGGTAGTTCACTTTCTTCTTGATTATTTCAGAATCGGAATCAGAATATTTATTTGTATAAACATAGGTCGACACATTAGGGTGGTAATATTTCGATTAAGTTTTAGAACACTATTTATGATTAGATAGACTAGAAATACCTGCAAGTATATTATATACACCTACGTTTGAAAATAGTGCAAACACTGCATAAATTTATTTTTTAATATGATAAGTAACTAATTACTTCTTAAGTTTATACTCTGTCCAACCAGCTTGTCAGTAGAAAAAGGAAGCAAATTAAAAAAAACGTAGGCGGGAAGAGTTGGTGTTCCATCGTAAATTTGTATTTGCTACCATTTTCTACTGACAAGATGGCTGGACAGAGTCTATCTTTTTGTGGTTGAATTTTTAGGTCCTATGTAATATTTTGAAACTAGACATTTTTTCTTCATTGTGAAGGGCTATAAAAAGCGGTTGTCGAATATACTACTTCAATCTAAATAATATATATTATATTTTCAATTTAAGCTGCAAAATTATGGATATTAAACAAATAGCAACATGATACACCTACGACTCGTAATATGAACAACTCAAAGTAAACATTAAACTTAGTCTCAAATTTACTTCCATTTGCTTGTGCCCGCGGGTACCGTACGTAAAATAAATAAAAACAGAGAATCCTTTCCAATTATACTTTAAGCAGGATAAAACAATCAGTGATCCCAAAAATATTAAATAATTGTTCAAACTGCTTTTATATGTACCAGATAACTAGCTTTGCAATACAGATTTCGTCAGCCAGTGCACAGCGCTTGATTTATGTTCAATTATAATATTAATAATGTTCACGTAATACCTCGTAAACTGTGTGGAAGCAAAAAATGATTGAATACTGAGTACTCAATCATTTGTAAAATACTTACTTTTGAACTACGGACGCGACGGATTGTGACGCTTTCAATTTCCAGGCGCCTTGGCCCGTTCAATAATATATCTTGTATTTTTTTCAGATACATCTCAACTTTGTTAGTATAACGGGTGTGGTTGCTCTGTACAAAATAATCTGCTGTATGTTGCGTATTTCACACGCTCAGAATTCACACGGAATCCGCAATTAATCTAGTAATGTTTGCTTGGCGTGCAAATAACGATGCTTTTGTGTGTTGGTGCTTTTAATTGGGTGCGAGGAAAACCAAGTTCACTCATCATGAAAAATTAACATGACTTTGATTGTGTGTGTGTGTAACGAAGCCTAAAAATCTCAATCCAATGTAAGAAAAGTACGTCGACAAATTTAATTATTGCGTATTTATACTTTATAAAATGTTCTATATCAAAGAAGTTGAATCTAGATGTACCTTCAAATACAAAAAAATGTGTGATAAAATAGCTCTGGCTATCATAGTTTAACATTTCATAGTTTTATTTTATATATAATTAATCACATAAAATAGGAATCTACTATCGTCAAAAATGCTCCGAAATATTTAACTTGGCAAAAAAGAACACCCGAAACTGTGATCACATGTTGAAAATAAAATGAAAAGTTCATTGGTGGGATCGGTTATGTATTAAGTTCTTTCGCTATAGGACAATTTCGTGGTATGAATTGCCGTGAAAAATATAATTTCCTTGCATTTCAAGTGAAAACAATTTTTTACGCTCGTCTACTGATTTTTTGCCAAAAAATTGCCTTGTGTAATAGTGGGTCACTTTTTGCCCCTGTTGTACAACCAAGGATTTTCCCTGACGTGCTTTTGACAACATAAAAAATTTAATTTCCATTTCGCAATAAATCGTACACAACCTGAAGTCACAAACCCATCCCTTCTGTAGGGGAAATGTAGTCATCTGTTATATTTAGTAGGCATTATTATTCCAGTCGGGTAATGTTAAAAATCTGTCGCTGCGGTCTCGGTCACGTAGTATTGTGGGTTCGAGTCATTCGTCAGGCTTACCAAGCTCCTTATTGCCACAACTTTGAATTAAAAAGTTTTAAATAGAATCTAAAAAAGGAGAACTTAAGTCTGGCTTACAGGACAGATAATTATTTTAAAGACAAATCAGACTACGTAGTTACGTGTACCTACTTACTAGCTTAAGGACTTCCTAAGTTTCAGGTACTTAGCTTAAGAATAGAAAGAAAAAAGAAAGAAATAAGACGAAGTTAAAAAGCTAAGAGTTGTTTTTGAGAATAATTCTTCCAACGGATAAACTTTGCCTCCGTAGCCTAGTTGGTAGTGACCCTGCCTACGAAGCTGGAGGTTTCGGGTTCGAATCCCGGCGAGGGCATTATTTGTGTATTTATTTATCACTAATATTTATTCCTTGGTCATGGCTGTCTATGTGTTTAAGTAACTATTTGTATCTATCTATTATATATATCGTCGGCTAGTACCCACATCACAAGCCTTAATTGAGCTTACCGTGGGACGAGGTCGATTTGTGTAACATGTCTTAAGGTATTTATTTATTTGTCGGCCTCCGTAGCCTAGTTGGTAGTGACCCTGCCTACGAAGCTGGAGGTTCCGGGTTCGAATCCCGGCGAGGGCAGTCTTTGTGTATTTATTTATCACAAATGTTTGTTCCTTGGTCATGGCTGTCTATGTATTTAAGTATCTATATGTATCTATCTATTATATATGTCGTCGCCTGGTACCCACATCACAAGTCTTAATTGAGCTTACCGTGGGACTAGGTTGATTTGTGTAAGATGTCCCAAGATATTTATTTATTTATTTATTTATTATTTATTTATTATGTATTTAAACTCGCGTATATTAATTAATTTTAACTTCATCCCGACGATTCGAACACTTTATGGGGTTCGTGGTCTGCGGGTGACCCCTGTAACACCTCCCCCCCCCCCCCCCCTAACCTCTGTTAAGCATTCGAAACGTCGGGATGAAGTTAAATTTATCCGTTTTCATAGTTTTATTTCATGTATAATCCTCGCGGTAATCGAAGAAAATATGAATAATTCCTCTTTTATAGATGCAATAATCATTCGTCTCTAATTCGATTTTATCGTTCAAGGTTTTTGTTATTGTTTGATTACTTATAGGTAGGTTGTTCTATTACTGGTAAGCACATACTATTTTATTTTTACCAATAAGATTTTGTGAATTGCCAAATACTTTTGAACAAAATATCCCTGTGTCAAATCGAAACAGCCGCACATCACTCTACGTGGCTATTAACTGAAACTATGACCGTTGTGCCAGTTTGTGTACGAGCGGCTAATTTATGACATGTAAACATTACATATTGACATCGAGATAGCCGCGTCCAATAATTGTATCAGCTATGCCTTGCGTTAATTTTGAATGATACACGAGGATATAGTTATGGTACATTAAACTTCACGTGTGCATGCACAAAACGGTATTATTCGTACGGTAGGAGAATCACAACGAATATTGAAAATATATTTATGAATATTACAGTGTGTTTTTACCGCAGATACCTAACCACTAATGTAATAATATTATTGAATGAAAATAATGAGTTCATAAATTTTATTAAAACAATTTCCTTTTGTAATAACTTTTCATAACTTAAATGACTGTTGGAGCAGTGTGATCTCTCCCCATTGGTAATATGATTATAATTAGATGAAAATATTACCTTACAATATACGTAAAACATTGCTGTCATACTAACAACTTTTATTCATAATCCCTGTCATACTTACGGATACACACAGTCAAAACGTGAGAATAACGAGTCTCATTTTACTTATCCCAGCTTAAAATATTTAAAATTTATTAATAGAGAAACTTAATTTACATTATTTATATTTGCGATGACACTGTCAATTTTACGGTGTTACGTTTCACTACTTTACACAAAACGTCATAATTAATAGAGCATCGCTATGCGTTACTATAACATCCTAGAAATACATTCTATGAGTAAAGTGTTAAGTAATTCGTGGTGATCTTACAGTTTCGTCTTGCTTGTCCGTCTGTCCAACAGCGATTGTATTTTGTTTGCACTCTTCTGTGTGATATTGTTGTATATGTTTATGAAATATTTTTTCTTATGGCAATATAGCTGATTTAAAAACTAGTTGCCTCTTCAGTTCATTGTCATTATTTATTTACATATTTCACTATTTCATAAAATGGTGAATAATTATAATAAAAATTTAGATATTGTAAATTGGACTAAACTTTATTGGCAAAAACATTAAGTCCATTACTTACATAACGCGCACACAACTACGAAGTACCTCGAACAAGTCACATTTCTAAACTTGCTGGTAGGCATAAAAAGCCGGGGCTGATAGCTGAGGTATTTGGAACAGCAAGGCCGCATGGATCAGGTGATAGCCTGCGTGACAAATGACGTCCGAATATGAGGGCAGTGGTCGACAATGATAATGTCGACGGTTATAAATGGGTAGCTGCAGCAAATGGCGTGATCTGTGCTAGTTTATAGTATGGAGAATATTACAGTAGGCAAAAAGGTGAAAATTAAAACTTTTTCCAAAAAAACTTGTACAACTACTTTGTTTGTAACAGTGGTTGATGAAATGTGGAAAATTTTAGGACAGCTTAGCCAAAAAATAAATACATTCCCGTTGCCAGTGAGGTTTTGGGAAGCCAGAGGGCCAGCCCTAAGGGATTTTTTTTTTTAATTAGTTCATGTTTCGGAAGTAGTTATTCTAAAAAGTCATAGTAGCACCTATGTAGTAGACGCGACAGTTTTTATTTGAAAATACGTAGGTACCTAACATATTTGGGCATTTTCGCGAGAAGAGATCCAAAAAAAATTTTTTTTAAGGTAGGTAAATATAATGTTTTTCCTACTCAGAATAACGAGCTCTTTCAATCTAGGAGAAAAAAGTACAAGAAAAAAATGGTCCCACATTTTTCATACATTTTACATGCTCTCCACTTTGTAACCGCTGTACAAAGTATTTGAAAAACGGTTACGTAATAGAAACAAAAAGTTGGGACACTTTTTTTCTTCT